>ML796839.1:257040-271846 GCA_009831015.1 Picea engelmannii
CTTCCTGAGACTTCTTCAATTTCTGAAATTCTTCAATTCTTGGAGTACTTTGATCCTATAGATAATATTACTCAATGTATTCTCTGAAAATCCTCCAATTTTCACTCCTTGAATCCTCCCCAAAAAGAGGTTATAGAAAGAATAGTAGACTTTATTCAATTATGGTCTGTTCAGAAGACCCAACTTGTACAGCATGCCCTGCGCTCAATATTTAACACACAATTCTGAAAATCGCACACAAGGAACTAAAGTCCGTACTCTTTCCAATGGAAGTGGTCCCACTTTATTTGGATTCTGTATGAAAAAGTTATGACTGTTTTACCCGAAACACCTGTTTATTGACTAGCTTCAGGACTGGTCACAAACCCTATCTTCCATAGAGCGTATCTCCATAATTATAGCGAATCAAGAGCTGAACTTTTTACCATAGGTACCTTGATATGTCTTCTCAATACCATAGCTATTTCACCATCTGAATCATTATAGAAAAAACGTTATAGTAAAAATTGCAAGATGGACTGAAAATAACATACCTTAGAACACATCACCAAAAGACTTCATCCTCCCTTGAAATCCAGCCTTCTTTTCTTCTTATTACCTCTGAAATTCGACTTGTATCAAATGAATGTATAATGATGTTTATTTATACCATTTATGTCACTTCCTTTTAACATTAGGGCCGACCTGACACTTTCTTATTTTGNAATTATTTTCTTTAATTATTTTCAGGGCCTACATGTACTTCCTTCTTCAATTCACTTTGTCATCTTCAAAAATTCATTTCTCCTCAACCATAAGGATCCACATGACGTGCCATGTACCACCGGAAGTAGCATGATGTATAATATTCATTCATTGTTGTTTTATATGCATGTGCATTGTACGTCATGTCCAAATACCTTCATCAATCTTGCAGTCCAAAACCCATGACTAGGGTTGACATCACTAACAACAACCAATCTTCCAACAGTGTGCACCAGTTATTAGTGTGACAGGGAAGTGATCTACATTGGTTATAAGTGCATGAAGCATTCTCTACCTTATGGTGTTTCTGCGTAGGATAAATATGGGTGTAAATTTTCAAATTTGTGCGCGCAAAGTCATTTGGATTGTGTACAACAACACAAAACTAGGGAATTTTCTGCGACATTTTATACTGTTCGAAGGTCATCTTTTTGCAGCGTGTTTCTGAGGCCCTAAACAACGTTTTTAGCTACTCAAAATCCCCGAGAACAACACTTTGTCTCTGCATATCAAATTAAAGAGCCTGGAGAGATATTTATAATGGTGTAAACCATTCTTCAAACAAATATTTTATGAGGAAGTTACAGGACAAACAGTGGAGGGTAAATTTTAACACCAAACTAACTTCGAAGGGTCATAACTTTCTGCTCTGGAATCTGATTGAGGCGTAGGAGTAGTCTATGGAAAGATATTAAACCATAGAAGACAGTCTTGGAGTTGAATTAAAATTATGGGCATGTTAAAAAAAATTAATACGACGCATAAGGTACATGTATCATTCCAGACCAAAAACACTAATTGGTCTAGACTTAAACATGTTGTAACTAGCAACCCAGAACCCAGAAGGAGGTGAAAATTTGGATAGACTGTCCAAAATATTTATATGAAGAAAAACAATTGAGTTCTTACCAAAAATCCAATGGAGTAGGTACACAAATGCATAATTATCACACAAATTTGCACCAAGTTGAAGTGTGAACAAGAGAAATTAATGGACAATTTTCAAATGACCATAAATTTCTTCTCAATACTCGGAATTGAGAAAGGGAAGTCATTAGAAAGGTATTGGATAGAGAAGTCTAATTATTCACCCAGAAAATTGATATGTGCATTCAATTTTCAGTAAATTAGAAGAAATAATTCTAATGCATTATTGGAACAGAATTGTACATAATTATTTATCCTAACAAATTTTGTTGGCTGCACAATTTTGTATAGTTCAAAACTTTTAGTTATTAAGAGGGGAGAAGGTTGAAATTTAGTTAAATATAAGCAGAGGTACTCAGGGAAAGAGTGCTATGACAAAAATCTTTCATAAATGATCAAAATCCAATACTACAAAATGTTAAGGTATGAATTTGGGTGCAACCATAAAGTCTTGGGAAGCCACTATAGGAAGTCCACTCATGTTAGTCAAGTACTCAATGGAATCATGTAGTGAATGAATTAGTTAAAATACATTCACTCCCAAAGAAACCAATATACAGATTAAGCAATACATTGGAGTCATATCTATTATAAAAAGGGATTGACTATGTGAATGATAGTAATCAGATAAAGAAAGAGGCTTAATGCATATATGGATAAAGAGTGCATCATATCCAAGGATTTGCTATGAAATTATAGAGTAATGCTCCCCTTATGGTTATTAGAGTGCGCAGTGGAAGCATGGTATGAAGTACATCACTTCAAGGGTAAATAAATGAAGGTGCACATAAGTAAGGAGTGTCGGTTGAGGCATAGGTGCATCAATATGGCATGATGGAAGTGGATTATGTAGTCAGGTTGAAATCAGATTGGTCAAGACAGGAGCAAGTAATAGTCGTCAAGCAAATCCAGGTGTTGATATGATCAAATAAGGAAGGGATAAATCAAGTACCTCAATAAGGAATTTGGTGGTAACTATCCAAGGGCACTCAGAAAATGTGACTGGAAATTTAATTGGGCCATGTAGGAGTTGGATCAAAGGGATCCAAATAATATTGGAATGTTGAAAATTAATATCATCATAATATGTAGTTTCAAGTCCATGAACATCCTAGGATAATGGAAGAAGAAATCATGAGGTAGATATCAAGCTAATGGGAATGCAAGATGACACTCCAGGAGGGAAAGCAAGAATAGTAGAGGATTGTTGATGCATTCCAAAGGTATTTAATATATTTCCACAATAGCATGGAGATGTCAAACCCAACAAAGACTTAAAAGTGAAATGAATCTCTATAGAGAGTTAGTAAGGAACCATGAAGAAGAAAATGGTTTTATGCATGGTTTTTATTGCAAAAGAGATGGTGCCTGAGAAAAATCCATCTCAAGTGGCATAGATCAATGAGTGACATTTCCAAGGGTTGGAAGTATCACTTGAAATTATGAGGGTAAATTAAAAGCACATTAAGTACTTTTAATTAATTCTATGCAGCTAGAGAAGGAGGCATATGTGCATCCTTATAGTATGCTAGAGATTGGTTATGCAAGCCAAGTTTGAGGCTAGTTGGCAAGGATAAGAGAAGAGTGGAAGAAAAATCAAATACTAAAGTATTTAGTTAGGAAAGAGATGAATTAGTTCAGGATGAAAAGTAAATGGATGTTGAAGATCCAAAGTCTATAAGATATCATGATTGGAATCACAATTCATCCAAAGTATGAGTTGGGATAGATGGATCTAGGAAATAAATAAAAGTTGAAGGTTAATATCAATTTAGTATTTGGATGGAAAAGAAAAGGAAACCAAGAGTGATTTGGCTAGAAAGTAACCAGGTCAGAAATAATCATGCACAGTGGTTACAGTGAAGAGAACATGAAGATACGGGAATCTAGAAGAATTGAATACTTCTAGGATAAACAAGGAAACGTGATACAGGGATAAAGAAGTTGCTTCAACTATTGTAGCAACAAGTATATTATGGCTTGTTGGGACAACCATAAAGTGAGAATGCTTGCATGTTTGCAAGTGTTGTTGATAATGTTGTTGCATATGGAAGGAAGTAACAAAAAGATGGAATGTTGATTATAAGACTGATAAAGAGGCATGAGAGATTCTATTGTCATCAACTAATAAGGTATCATTAAATTCATTTGATGGAAACCATGCAGGTAAGTATTTCTCTTTTGAAATTATGTTGCATAATTTCCAAAGGGAAATTCAGGTAATAATTTCCTCAAATTGAATTTTTATAATACGAAGTATGGTATTGTTTAAGTGCATTAACAAGAATAAGTTGCCACTAGGTGTGTTAAAGGCTAGAGGTCTGTTATAGTTATCAAATATTTTTAGATTTTGAATGCACACACTGACATAGTTGCATGTCATGTTAATTTGGTTATGAGGTAATAACCAAAGAAATAAATGATAAGAACTTGTTATAGGAATGATGCTAGGAAAGATAGTCATGTATGAGACTAGGAAATGGTTGGATATGGCAAGGTATGGATATAGAAAGGTTACGTACCACACAGATACTCAATGATCTTCCTACCTTTAAATAAACATTGGACTGCAACCTTTTTGCTAACACTAATGAACACCACAAAATTGTATTATTGGTGTAGTGTTCAGATCGAAAAGGAAGGCATCCAAGTAATTGAGAAGAAAATGTGAAGTGTGTGTAGAATGTGTCAAGACATTGGCCAGATTTCCAATTTATGGATGGTGAGATGCATGACTTAGATAAAGATCATTCTGGAAATCAATGTAAAGATGCATTGAATAGATATGCATTGACAGTTGCACTCATTCCTAGTAAGTGGCATAGTTGTACTCATACATGATAGAATTGTATACTCAAATGCATTTGTTGAATGTGTTTTGTGAGTGCATGCATATATATTATTGCATGGAAATAATTATACTAATGGATGAAATGTTTCCAACTCATGCAGTTGAGAACATTTCAGGAGTTGTTAGACATTGCAATAGGAAAGTTGCAAGTCAAGTAGTCACAGGAATAGTGACTATAGAAAATTTTATGTTCAGAAAATTGAAATAATGAACTTATTGTTATTAATTGCGAACATGCATATGCATAGAATGATGAGTCATTCTATCTAATTAATTTTTTGGTAATTGTGATTGGATTGCTAAGTATATGAAATTATCAGATCATTGCATAAGGTTTTTGTACATATTGCAATTAAAATATGATGTACATGAAATACTGACAATTTGTTGGCTGAATGCAAGATAGAATCATCACAGGAAAAATGGTATTCAACATGGTTCTTGTTGAAATCCATAAGGAAGGATGCATCCTATTATTACAACATCAATAAATAAAATTATGAAATAGAATTTCATATTTTTGGAAAAGTCGAATTCCTTATGAAATTAATTTGTTTTCTAAAATGGAATTTTTATAATGTTCTATCATGATAATTGCATGTGTGTGATGCATATGAGATAATATTGATTAAAGTTGGAATGTTGGGAAAGAACAAGTATTGTTGAGGACACTAAATCCCTATAATTGTAGAACCTTGGTGGGGTTCTGGCAATGGGTTAGCACTCTCCTTGTGTGTGAAAGCCTTGGCAAGATGGATCATTGAAGGACTGTGTAGCAGTGAATGGATGCCTAAGCCTGGAAGGGTGATTGAAACAATGAGGAGGAAACTTAAGGATGTTTATGGAATGGTAGCTTTCATAAGGAGGGTGTGTCAAATGGAACAGTGAGTTGAATTATTCCCAGAAGCAGTGCTATGGAATAGAGAAATTGATTTCCAATTGTAGTATGAATACCAGAATTGGTGTTGGAAAGTAGAGCACCAGATGGATAACAAGATTCCAATAGCTAAAGAATGGATATTTTTAAAGAATTTGAATGGTACATGGTATATGATGGTATATAATGGTACATGGTATGTAATGGTATATAATGGTATTTGAATTTTTATAGAATGTATTTTTCTATTTTAAGTGTTATATTTAAAGTTACGCAAGAGTTTCAGTGTGTATATGTTTTAATTTGCATACAGTTCGAAATTTTTTACTTGGCATAGCCCAGTTGGATGTTGGGGATGTTACATATGCATTGGGTATGAATGTGGCCATGAACATTGGCACATTGATTAAAGTCATTTAATATTTGAATTGAATTTGGAAAAATTGGTATGTTGAAATGATGCATGCGTAAAGAATGATATTTCCTTTTTCTTTGTACCATTGAATAGATGAAAATGATTTGAATGTTAGTATGCATAGTTTTGAAGATATAATGTGCATGAGAACTAACAACTGGTCTAGATATGTGAATATGGATTTTCAAGAAGAAGGGTCTTGGATATGGTAGTATAAGTAATCCCATAAGGAAGACCAATACCTACTGATCAAAATTGGAATGGGAAGGAAAATCTCATACTTGTGAATCTGGTTCATGTGCAAAACAAATCTGAAAATAAAATGTGGAATTTGGAAATCTGTGGGTGATAGATTTGCAAGAAAATTCTGAATTGGAATTGATGATAACATGTCATGGTTACTATATGCATGTGATACATGTGAGATGAAATATATGTCTTGGAGGGATAGAGAATGGTTGTCAAGATTGAAAAAATGGAAACAGACCATTGTTGTGACATGAGAACCTGATGATAATCCATGATCGTAATAGAAGATGTTTTCCTTTGGTAACACAGGTTGAAGGGATGCCTCAATAGAGAAATTCAGAGGGATTCCTCAACTATAAGATTCAGTGAAGTCTCAAAAAATATTCTTGTGATAGAAGGCCCTAGAAAGGAAATATGGATCACTCGAGGGACTGTATAGTAGAGAAGGGGATGCCTGAGCCTTGGCCTGGAGGATGAGTGACCGCAAGGAAGAGGAGACTTCAATAATTGTTGTAAACTATTGGTTGGGCTCATGCACACAATGGGTATGTCAAGGAAACAATGGAACACATTAGTAAGACAACCAAATGGATGTGGATCCATGAAATTGCATAGATAAGTGTTGTGTTGATGTGGATATTCCTCTTGTGTTATGAACAACAATAAAATGTTTTTGCGTGAAATTGTGATTAATATGTTTACTGCTTGAAATTATTGTAGGAATTTTAAAAAGGCCAAGATTCTGGAAAGGACCAGAACAAGAAAGAGGAACAACATTGTTGAAGTAGATGAAAGAAGAAGACGTGACTAGTGTTGTTGAGATGCAAAGAACACTAAGGACAATGTTCCTTTAAGGGGGAGGTGATTGTAACACCCATGTTTCCCCCAACTTGTAAATATAACTATATTTTTATAAAATACTATGGACATATTGGTTAAGTGTGGATGTTACAAATGATGAACCTTACTACATAAGGTAATGTAAATATTTTTGATGTTAAATAAAATGGAATTTTTGCATAAGTATTGAAGGGGTTGTCAATACATATTATGATGCATGAGAGAGAATCATCAAGGGAACCAGTAATGGCTGAGATGACCCCTTCCAGGCTATTACTTTGTTGGAATTAAATTGCTCAGACTCAAAACAATACTATGTCCCAGAGAATTTAATTACCAGACAAGTTGTTAGTTGGGAAGCCTTCCTCAAGAAACAATGAGGAGATGGGAAAAGTACCCCACCCACGAATGGGAAAAGGGATCCAATAAATATTGTTGTAGAATACAAGAAAAGAAAGGAAAAACATGGGCAAAGGGGAGAGAATGCACACGAATGGGTCTCATGACCATTTTTGAAGAGGTAGAGCATGTTAGGCTTTATGGTTTTGAAAAGAACTAAGAAAACAAATTGTTCTAGGTGTAGGAATTGTTGGGAAATGTTTTTTAATCAAGATTAGAAATGGAGTTGTAGATAATTTGAGTGATTGAGAGGGAAATAACCCGAGACTCCCTTGCTTGGTGGATAGAAAACCGAATTTCGAGGTTCCTATGGGATAAGGAGAGTAACCTTTGTCCCTTGTTGTTGTTGAGAAAAATATAAAAAAAACTCTCTCTCATGGCAACATGATCTATCTAGGGGGTGTCCATTTGAGGAATATACCAAGAGAAACCGTGCCTATGGTTGGGTAAAAAATGGAACACCCTTCAGTAGTTTCCCACTAATTTCAAGATTTAGATAAGTGTTTTTATGAGTTTTGTATTGTCTTGACTTGTTTATTTTACAATATGGATTTCAAGTCCTAGATGATTTCTGAAACTATTATCATGTTTAAATGATGAAATTTGTGACTCTGATTTCCTGACTGGCTGGGAAATATGAAGTAAAGTTTTGGAAATCATATTCTTCCATTGATTTTGTACCTGCCCCTATCTAGAAAAAGAAAGTTGTTAGTAATGGGTTCTAAATCAAATTTGGAGTAGAATGTTGGTTGATCACTTGTATTAGTCTAAATGAATTAATCCTAAAATATTATTAAATCCAAGCCACCATAGTCATCACAAATCAGATTGGTAATTATGAAGTGCAAGTTTCTATTAGAAACTTGAAGACAGGGCATAAGATTTTGGCCTCTCTATTGGTCTACAAAATCTACCAAACTTAGAACTTGAAGGAGAATCAGATCCTTGTTCAAAAATAAGAGAGAAATCCACACATTAGAGAAAAGGAAAAGTATTTTTACAAACAAACATTAAGAAAATAATGAAAAGTGAAATTTAGTTTTCTAAATTTGAAATAAAAATGAAATTTAGAAATTGATATATTGTGGATAATTAAAGTTCCTTTGAATTTGATAAGAAACCAATTTTATTTGAATTTATGTCTAAAGGAAAGAATTGGGAATAATGGTTAATCCCTAAAAATTAGTAACGAAATTATTGTAATTAGGAAATTGATCAATTTTGGTAAACACGATGTTTTACCAGGGAGGATTTTTACTTCCACGACACGTAAATATTTCGGAAAACAAAGTAAGAAAATAAATAGAATAAATTTATCAATGAAAATGTCCAAATCCTATATAAAATTCCTAATTTACCATATAAATACCCTAATATTTGAATCATAAGGTTGTAAACTATTGTATTTACAAACTGGAAATTATTTTCCTGGTGTGAGTATTGGAGATTTGAAATCCTTCCCCCTATGTAGAAATTTTTTTAACTGTGCTAAGGTTTTTCCCTATTTATTAAATACACATTCAAATACCTTGAGTTTATAAATCCTCTTATTTTCTCAACATGGAAATATGTTTATAAATATATATTTATTATTAATAAATTTTTCATTTTGTCCGAACATAGAGAAGAGAGTCAAGGTTCATAGTGTGATGGCCAATGGAGTCAAAACAATACAATATTAAAAAATTAATGTATTCCCGCTTGTGATTGGATTTCAGAGTTGATCATTTAGTGTAAAAGGAATGGCACATTTATACAAAGTCCTAAGCTCTCGGAGTGATATCCTAGGCATTACAAGGTCCCACTTAATTTTATAATATTAAATGTTACTCTTTCACGATTGGTCATTGAAATAATGAAGGGAGCGCACATATTTTAACAGAGAATTCCATTCGAAGTATACCATTTGGAGTGAGGGGAAGGGAGAATTTGACCAAGGTCCCAAATCATTAGAGCGATGGCATGATTGTTATAAATTTTAAATATAATATAATAATTACCCTTTCCTTCTCATGATTGATCATCGGAAGAACGAGGCGAGCACGCACAACCTAACTCTGAGGATTTCATAGTGTGATGGAATATATGTTATAAACTTAAATATATATTATAATATCAAACCTTATCCTCTTTTATTGGTGTTCGGAATGTTGAGAGGAACGCACGCGTTTCAAGCCCGAGTTGAAATAATAATTAATGCACATAATAAATCAACGCACAATCTCGAAACCCTTTGTTTAATTTGATTGTTTTCGGGGTTGAACCAAAGGGGTTCGGAATACAATCTTCGAAGAATATGGAGTATGACTACAAAGAGTTCTTCGTACTTTAGTTCAAATGTATAAGATTGTAAAAACATAATGTTGCACATGAAGGAAAATGGGATTATCTGGGATAATACATAATTATTAAATGTGGTTTTGTTTCCCTTCCTTTCTTTTCCATATATATATATATATATATACACACACACTATGTGAAATTCGGTATGGAGTTGTGTGTTGAGGGGGAAGTGAATTATATGCATTAATCAAGGATTATAAACTTAAGTATATTACAACTTAATTAATTATATTAGAACATAATACAAATTATGTTCTAATATAATTAATTTGATTATAAGATAATCATTACAAAATGGCACTTAAGTGAATTATTAAGAAAATTAAAAGTGTGTTTATGGGGGTAAATGCTTAGTGAATATTAATTATCCCTAATGAGGATTTAATAAATAAATATTGAGGAGCAGTATTTTAGGAAGGTATTAATTAAGTATACTAATCATTTTATGGGGAAATGGACAAATGTCAATCTTTGGATGAGTGAGCCTATGCATCCTATGGTGACATGGTGAGTTGTGATGGGTCCATGTGTTGAGGGGATACTGAACCACATGTCACGTCAAGAGATGGAGTATTGACGTCATGGATGAAGTGAACAATGAATGTCGGCCCTTGAATGGTTGATGAGTGGAGTTGTGTCTAGTAGGATAATTAAACCTTAGGCGTTGAATGGATATTAACCGCTAGTCAAGAGATCTTGAGTGCATCAAGACTGTCCATCGAGGAGAAAGAAATATTCCTCAATACCTTGGGTTTGAGATAGTAAGACTAAGTAAACTAATCAAAATCATAATGGATGAAATCAAGAGGGAATATTCCTTGATATCATATTCATCGGAGGTAAGCGTAGAGTTCACATGTATAAGGACCGAGAGATGACTATTGTAGGCCTATGTGGACTAGTGTTCCACCATGGCAGGCTAGGATAATGCAACATCATATCAAGGGTGTCACCATGCTAGTTGGAGAAAACAATGAGATGTCACGTGGCAGTAAGAAATATGTTTCCTATGTAAACCTGAGAACTTGGGAAGGTCACTACTTTTGTTCTAGAGCTCTTCTTTGGGAAAAGTTATTTTCATTGGAAAGTTCTTGACGAGCAGGGGATGATGGAGTTGTGAAAGGGAGGAATTAATATATTTTAGAAAAAGAAAAAAGTTAATACCCCATCGCTTAAAAGGAAATTAGGGTTTTTGGTTTGTCACAGAGTGGTATCAAATCAGGAAACAACAATTGTCCTGCTTGGGCTCATGAAAGAGTCAAATGAATCTTCTTAGAAAACTTTAAAGGGGAGGGAACCCTACCCTACCATATCTATCATAGCAACATTCAAAAACTAGGCCTAGATGGTCCGGAGAAAAATCATCAAACTTTTTTACCAAGGCTAGGATGAGCCAGTTGATAATGTTTACTTCCACAAGGATATTATCCCCATAAGCTCCTTCAAGAGAAGGATTTCAAATTGAAACTTTGTTGGCAATTCACTCAAAAAAAATTGAATCATGTTCGATTTCAACAAAATAATCATAACATTGCTTTTGGATAATGATAGCCACTCCTACAAGAGTGGGATTATGTTGATAGGAACTAATAGAAACACTTGGATGTGAATAATTGAAAACAAGCTATTGGGATAATCCCCTTTTTGCAAAGTAAAAAGGAACCCTATAGACTGAGAATAACATTCATGAAAGAAGTAAAGTGATATGAGCAAGATCAAGAGCTCATGGTTGTGTTGAGTGTATATCCCTATTATCTTAAGGGTGTTTCTATGAAAGAGGTAATCAAGTGGAATGTATTTACACTACATGCATAAGTGAAATGCTTGGGGCGCGAGGGTATGTTGGAATGCATATGGAAAATATTGATCATGCATATAACATGCATATAGACTTATTTTAGTCTATTATTGGATGTAAAATATGGTGATGTCATAGATCATAGGGTTAGTAATGATATGATTATAGCAACATAAGTAAAGTACTAATAATATTGATTGCATAGTACCTTATAAAGATAAGGTAGAATGGTTAATGAAATGTTGATCCTAAATATGGTAAAGGAAGTGTTGGGGCACTTCTATGTGACCAATGGGTGAGGTTGACATATAGAGGTTGATGGTATCTATATAGGTATGGCTTAGTATGATCAAGTAGCAGTGATGGTAATCTAGAAAAGGACTCCATTGATAAAAAGGTATGCTGACCAAGAATGGTTTGAGGCATGAAGAGAATCTAGATTGGTTGTTTTCTTCCTTGAGAAAGTTTTAAAATTACCCAGATTGTAATTTTGGGTTGTGGAATACTTTTATAGGAGTTGGGGAAAGAGTGTTTTCTTGATGGTTGTTTTCATGTAGAAAGGGAAACATAATTATGGATATGTCTGCGAGACTTTCCATGTGAATGACTGCAAGATATCAACAAAGAGGGCAACATAGTGTTGAGTATTTCTATGAGACTTGTCATAAGGATGGGTGTAATATATCTATGAGGAAGGATATGGAAGTTGAAATGTTCACATGTGTGAATGACATGGAAAAAGGTGTAAGCGGTGAACTTGCATGTTGAATATTTATCTATGTTTGTATATGCTTGACTGCATGGATTGAATTCATTATAAGGTTGTTTGGTATGAAGACTGGTATTAAGACCAAATAGATATGAATGAATGAAAATAAATGTGCAAGTGATGCACATGCATGATGTATGAGTATATGTATACTAAAGGCACGATGCAACTACCTGAATAAGTGAAATTTGGGCAAGAATTGCACTTGCCAAGATAGAATAAATACCATGGTTGTATGGCTAACTCTTTTTTGAAGAGTCATAACTATCTTGTTTTGAATAATAGCTTGAGGGGGATGTATTCCATCTCCTTAGGAAAAGTTAGTATAAATTGATGAAAGAATAAATGAGAAGGGATGGTTTGTTGCTATGATAAAAGACAACATGATTTTTATTTTAAAGACCTCAGGTAAGTGATTCTGAACAAAAGAACAAATAAATTTTCAATAAATATGGAAATGAAACTATAAAGTGTGCCTATGATAAACATCCACTTCATGCTAAAGAATTTGATTAAAGCATAGTGTGAAGGAAAATTAACGGAATAAATGTGCATATGTGAATGCACAATTTAAATGCATAATAGAAATGTATGTTGATAATTTCGTATGAAATATGGGGTAAGAATATGAAGTGGAAAAGACGAGGTTGACTCGGGGTTTAGGTCATATTAGATAGTGATGGATATGCAATAAGGAAGTTGCATGTTGATGAAGTCCCTTATGGAGGAACCATGTAAATACTCTATCAGGAGAATAGAGTCGCAACCTTAATGACTATTGAGAATTGGGCAGTGGGTTGCAAGCCTATCTATATAGGAATCCTAAATTACATTCTAGAAAATAATGCATGAATGGAAGACTAACAAATGAACATTGATCATTCTGATGACTAAATGGTAATGTGAAAAATGCACGTGCTCATAATTCATTGTGAACAAAAACTTTGTTGTTGTAGCATGTTGATTTATCCAAGAAGGTTAAGGTGAACCTAACCAAGACTGCTCCAGGATAAGAGCATGGAGTAGATTTCATAAGCAAATAAGTAGAAAAGGAGGAATACTTTTCTCACTTTAAAACTCTGAATTGCTTAACAGAGTTGAAATCCTAAAAAGAACAACTATGGAAACAAGTACAATTGGTGAAAGGGAAATGAAAAAAATAAGTATAAAATTGGTTAAATCCATGAATGTGTAAAGGCAACGAGGCCTTGGGAATAGTTTAGTGAAGATTAAAAGTATAGACCATGTAGAAGGAGTTGGGAAAATGGAAGAGTCCCTTAAATCCTTTTCTATTTTTTTTTTTTTTTGTTTATCTAAGATGAGAAACTAATATGTTGATGGGTGTAGGATACCCAAAAACTAAATTAGTTTCATGGTTGCACTAGTGAGCACCTTGAGGAGTAATGTAATGAAGAACATGTAGATATGCTAGGACATATATGATAATGATGGATGATTTAGATGTTATGTAAGTGCATTTTATTTAACATGACAACTAACATGTTTATGACTATGATGACGCCTGTTAAGTGCAGGAAAAATATTGGAGTTGTTGTAGAAGGACAGCTGCCAATGGTTGCAACCTTAGGAAGAGGATAATTGCACAAGGGTTGTTTTTGAAATATTGGTGAAGGGACCTTAGGAATTCCCACGAAACACCACTAATGAGGTAATATCAGAAAGGGTGTTGACAACCAGAACATGTATAAAAACCTCATGCCCATGTGACATGAGAATTTAAAATGGATTTGGCCATCAGAGTAATGAAGGGAGAGCACGTGTTTTAAGAGAAAAGTCCATTCATAGTTAACCATTCAGAGTGAGGGGAAGGGATAATTTGAGCAAGGTCTGAATCCATCAAAGTGATGAAATGATTGTTATGAAGTTTAAATATCATATAATAATTAATGTTTCCTTCTCATGACTGATCATCGGAGTAACGAGGCAAGAACACACAACCTAACTTCGAGGATTTCATAGTGGCATGGAATATATACCATAAAGATAAATATATATTATAATAATAAATTTTATCCTCTTCAATTGGAGGTCAGAGTGATAAGAGGATTGAATGTGTTTCAACCTTGAGTTGAAATAATAATTAATGCACATAATAAATCAATGCACAATCTCAAAACCATTTGTTTAAGTTGATTGTTTTCGAAATTGATCTGGAGGGGTTTGGAATACAATCTCCGAAGAATACAGAGTATGAATCCGAAGAGTTTTGGGTAATTTAGTTCAAATGAATAAGGTTGTAAAAACATAATGTTGCATGTGAAGGAAGATGGGATTATCTGGGATAATACATAATTATTAAATATGTTTTTATTTCCTTTCCTTTATTTTCCCAATATGTGTGTGTGTGTGTATTAAATTACATGTAATTTGGTATGGAGTTTTGTCAAGGGGGAAGTGAATTATATGCATTAATCAATAATTATAAGCTTAAGTGATCCAGGTGGATATCGGGGGCCACCCACCTTTTCCAAATGGCTCAAAACAATTTTCTGGCCATTTTGGCAATTTACTATTTTTAGCAGGTTTTCACTTCCGGGGCCATTTTGAGGGCCTAAATGAAGTTTTTTCGAGAT
>ML796839.1:373464-384084 GCA_009831015.1 Picea engelmannii
TTTTGAAAAACATGTGTGCATTATTAGCAACAGGAACACACGTGTATTCCCGTGAATGTGAATAAATCATCTCTCTCTTCCCCCGCTCTCCCTCCCTCTATATTCCTCTCTTTCTCTCCGACCTCTCTCTCCCCCTCTAAAAATTAATTTCACAAGCTAATAAGTGGTCCAAGATTCTTAAAGTACCCATCATTCTTATTAAGAAAGATCATGATTTTAGAGAAGAAAAAAAATCTATTTATTTATTAATTTTATTAATATTTGAAAACAAATTTAAATATATCTTTCAAACATTAATTTCACAAGCTAATAAGTGGTCCAAGATTCTTAAAGTATCCATCATTCTTATTAAGAAAGATCATGATTTTAGAGAAGAAAAAAAATCTATTGGGTATTATTGTTTTAATTATATTTTGAGCTTTAATAGTATAATATTAAATAATTATGTTAATTTTATTTTAATTTTGGATTTACATTACATGGAAAAAAAATTGTGTGATACATCGCACTGCACAAAAAAATATTTTTGTGTGATGCGATGTTTCGCATGATTTTTTTTCATGCAATACATTGCACTGCACAAAAAATTATTTACATGTGTTGCCAAGTGTGGCACAAAAAAAAAAATGTGCGATACGTTGCACCATGTAAAAATGTTTTTTTCATGCGGTGTAAGGTATGACACAATGTTTTTTTATTGCATTGGGACATATCATATGGAAAACAATTTTGTGCAATGAATCACATCAAACAAAAATTATTTTTTATGTGGTGCAACGATGCACGCAATTTTTTTTTCCATACAATATGTTATAGAAGAAATTTTTGTGTGAAACTTGGCACCACATAGAGAATTATTTGTGTTCAATGCGACATATCGCATGGAAAAACAATTTGTGTGATATGTCATACCATATGAATTTATTTTTCATGCAATATGGTGCATTGCATGAAAATATTTTTTCATGCGGTGTGACCTCTCGCATGGAAAAGAAATTGTATGACATATTGCACTGCACGAATAAAAAAATTTCATTCGATGCGATGTATCATACATAATTTTTTATTGTGTGATACATCACACCACACGAAAATATTTGTGTGCATTGTGACGTATCGCACAAAAAAAGTGTGACATACGTCACACTGCATAATGAAACACTTCCTCTAGAGATTGATGTGCTCATCAAAGTTTCAAATCTCGTATGTTTCATTCTTTCATTTCATGCCTATATCATATTTTTCGTTTTTATTCTTAATGTGGGATATGTTTTTAGGGGGTTGCATTTGATTTAGTTGAAAAGGAACTCTTCTGCGTAGAGGAGAAAAACGTATTTGATCAAATTTATTCACCCATTAAGGGCTTCTCGTGCCTCGAACCCATAGGGAAACAAAATCTTATCAAAAACCCGAAATCAAATTTTAATGTTCTTCTCCCAAGCATCACATCGTTGTTGATATCATCTCCCTCTCCTTTCACTAGGCAAGCTCTGTAAGAGTGGATCAAATTAACAAACAAATGCTTAGAGAGGGTCTAAATATCCTCTATAAAGGTGGATTGCACAAAAACAACCTGGATGTGCAAGTCAAATAAGTAATAAAGAAGATGACACTATAATTAAGGAAAAACCCTAACTACTTTTCACACACAAAACTCCATAACACTTCATCTTACTCTTATAAAAATCTAATAATAAACATTAGAATTGCTCACATAAATATGTGTGATTATTAATACATTTTGATATTCATGTTCACCCACTCATGCATCTAAAATATGCTAGTATTATTGACTCTATATAAATATTGTGATCAACTCTTTCTTAAATAGAAACATGAATTCTTATCATTTAGATATTGTGGTCAACTCTTTCTTAAATAGAAACATGAATTCTTATCATTTCGATATTTTTTTCAACTCTTTCTTAAATAAAAACATGAATTATCATTTAGATATTGTGGTCAACTCTTTCTTAAATAGAAACATGAATTATCATTTAGATATTGTGGTCAACTCTTTCTTAAATAGAAACATGAATTCTTATCATTTAGATATTGTGGTCAACTCTTTCTTAAATAGAAACATGAATTCTTATCATGGAATAAAAACATGAATTATTTTATAAAGTTACAATGTCCAATTATCATGCCTTTTATTTTTTAAAGTTGGTATCAAAGCATGCCATGTACCACTGGAAACATTTATGGGATATCTTTTGTTTGGCGGATGTGTATTAAATGGCCCTCCAATTCAAACAAAAACAGGGAACCTGCTCTGAGAATACAAAAAGTAACCGTTCTGCGTGTGTCACGAAGGAACTTCAATCCTAGCGTCTGACAGCATCAATGACGTCTCCGTTGATTAGCAAGCCTTCTGATAGATGTGGGCGGCGGTAGGTCATTTGGCAAATCGACGGTGAGAACAGCTCTGATGGTCGTCTTGGCAAATCGACGGCCCACCCACAGAATCTGTCCCATCCGAGCTCATAATTTCCATAGTAAATAAAAGAACTAAGAGGGATGTGTGATAGCAAGAGACAGAGAAGAACCAGCGCGGTAAGTACCAGCCCCTTAATATGTAGAGCGATGGCTGCTGCTGCAACAACTTGGACGGCGGATACCGGCATTTCGACGGTTTACAGTACGGCAATGGTCGTCGCATGGAACTGACGGCTGTGGCCAATAGACGAGTCACATCTAAAGCGTCAAAGTCCACGGTGTGCTCCCAGATTACATCAAAACATGGATTGGTTCACGAAAATGTGTGACGGCTAAATAAAACAGCATTCAACATAAAGTAATATGTCATTGGAAAACTTGCAATTATTAATAATAAAGAAACATTGAAAATCTTGCATTAATCATGAGGGTCCGACTCCCCACACTTCAATAAATAATATTACACTGTAGGTAAACTGTAATTAGGAAGTAATATTATAATGGTAAACATGGTAGGTAAACTGTCACTAGTAAGTATATTATAATGGCAAACACGGTTGGTAAATTGTCATTACTACTTGTATAATGGCAAACACGGTAGCTAAATTGGATGTAGTCGGTGTTCATTGTTTCCAGTCCAAAAACGTCCTCGTCCTTCCACTGCGACTGTCTTCGCCTACTTTGCGACTGTTATAGCTGCAGTCGAGTGATTGCCAAAGAAATTCTATTTTTGAGAATATATATTCATCACCGTCTGGTCTCTGTGAGTGTTTTTGTTGTGTTTTAAAGGTCGAGGGATTGTAAACGTTACTGATCAGATAGTCATACCATGCCTGATCCTGGCTTCATCTCTGGCATTATTGGTGTTGGCATCGACATCTCAGTCCACTATATTCTTGATCAGATTAATATTGCCCTCCGCTGCAAGAAAGAGCTGAACTCACTTAGACATCTGTTAGAGAAAATTAGGCCTATTATCAGGGATATCCAGCATTGTCGCCTGGCATTAAATTGGGAGAAGGAGATTCGTGACGAGGCGCCGGCTGTCAATGAATGGCTTAGAAAGTTGGACGGCCTTCTCCGACAAGCATCTTCAATGGCGCAAAAGTGCACAATACCTAGCTGGTACGTTATTTCTCTTTATAAAACAAGTAAAAAAATCACCAATCTCATCTCAGATATCTCCCAACATCTTGAATTGGTTCCTTCGATGGCCTGGGTGAGCGTGTTAGAGGGACTTGTGGAGATTAAGGAAATAAGCCAATCCTCGGCTTCTTCTTCCGTCAGTCCTTCTGCAACCGTCTCCCAACCTTTGATTGATTCAACGGGCTTCTTCATCAAAGAACCCTTTATTGTGGGACAATACAGTGCTCTTTCAAGGCTCCAGAAGTTGGTGATAGATGAAGCGGCCGACTTTCCCTTCTCGCGCATTGGCGTGTTTGGCAAAGGTGGTTCCGGCAAAACTCTGCTGCTGAAGAGACTCTTCAACTGTAAAGAGGTAAGGGATTTCCTATTCGATGGATTATTTCTATGGCTCACTGTCTCTCAGTCCCCGTCTTTTACGAGCCTTCTAAATGAGCTCTCTGCACAAATAGCCGCTTACTCAAAGGTAGATCTCGATAAAAATATGAGCCAAGAAGCTGTACAAATATGGTTGAATGAGACATTGCAGGTAAAAAGGTTTGTCTTGATCCTAGATGATATATGGGAAAATGGTGCAAAATTTCTGGAGGAATTGGGTCTACTCCGGTTAACGGGCCCCTCCAACTCCAAAGTTATCGTGAGTTCGAGGAGTCGCAAAGCACTGCGAGGGACGGGAGTTCCAGAGAAGTCCATAATAAGAATGGAGGATCTGGACGAAGATGATAGCTGGCTCTTGTTTGCTTGTCATGCTTTTCCCTATAATAGTGGAAATCCGCCAGCAAACATCCACGACGGAACAGCCAAGGATGTGTGTGCCAAGTGTGGAGGGCTTCCTCTTGTAATCAAAGCAGTGGGGAGAGCAATGGCAGGCATTACAGATGCAGGTGAGTGGGAGTTGGCAGTACAGAGGCTGGCAATCGCCAACAGCGAAGACAAAGATGCCGTCTTTCATCGCCTAAGGCTCAGTTACGATGCACTCGCCCGCATCTACGGCGTTAATCTGCAAATGTGCTTTCTATACTTGACTGCCTTCAAAGAGGACCAAATTATCCGGGCCGACTTCCGGGTGATTCCGTTGTGGACAGGGGAAGGGCTTCTCGGAAGGAAGACGTCGCAAGATCGACGTGGCAATGACCCATTCGAGATGGGAAAATTTTACGTCAACCTTTTAGCTGATCTTTGTTTGATAGAACCGATCAATAGAGGCGCTGATGGTACCGTCGTCACATTCAGGATGCACGACGTCATGCGTGATTTGGCAATACAGATTGCTGAGCGGGAAGAAAAGTTCTATTGCGGCACAAGTCGAGGTTTGACAACGTTAGAGGAAAATGAATGTTCAGGATGCACCCGGATTTTGTTGAACTATAACAATTTGACTTCGCTTCCCGAATCATTGAGTGCCCCAGAAATTCGTTCATTGATGGTTAGAAACAATAATATTACAGAGCTTCCAAGAAGGCTGATGGGCGGTATGATCTCTCTTACGGTTCTAGATTTGAGTTTTACATCCTTC
The DNA here is from genome assembly GCA_009831015.1 of Picea engelmannii. Taxonomy (NCBI): domain Eukaryota; kingdom Viridiplantae; phylum Streptophyta; class Pinopsida; order Pinales; family Pinaceae; genus Picea; species Picea engelmannii. The sequence continues at coordinate 378,563 of ML796839.1, forward strand.
CCATCATTACCAGACAGTGTTGGCTGTTTGAAACAGCTGGTGTTCCTAAACTTAACAGGGGTGCCCATTACCGCGCTGCCTCCATCTCTCACAAATCTGGTAAATCTCCAAATCCTCAATCTTACTCTAAGTAGAATCACAGAATTACCATATGATATTCACAAGTTGATCTCTCTCAGATATCTATCCCTCGACGGGTGTTCTTATTTGCAATGTCTACCTCATACTATATCACGTCTGACGTCTTTGGAGTACTTCTTCGGCTCCGGCAGTATGTGGACAAAACACGGTAAAAAGCATGGGTGCAAAAGAGCAGCTTCCATCAAAGATTTGGGCAAGTTAACCCAACTCAAAGGCTTATATTTACAAAATAACGGACAAGCAATTAGTGATGGGACCTTGGGTAATCTTACTCACGTAGAGACACTTGAATTGACCCTCACGGAGATGGCAGGTTTACCCCATGACATCACTAATATGGCAAAGTTGAGAAGATTCTCTTTACACTGCCCTCATCTGGTTGAAATGGATCGTAACTTCTGCCAATTTCAATGTTTGATTCATCTAAAACTTTCCCATTGTTTTGATTTAGAGGAGGTCCCTCATGTGCATAAGTTAAAGAGTTTAAGGCAACTAGATATAATCTACTGCTCGAAGATTAAAGCATTTCCTAAAGAATTTGGTGATACAGGGGCATTTCCTTCGCTGGAAACATTTTCTTTGGTTAAATTAGATGGGTTAGAAGAATTGCCAATTTTAAAAGAGGGTGCAATGCTTTCACTTAAAGTGTTTACACTAATGCAATGTAAAGCATTAAAAAGATTATCAAAGAGTTATTTATGTCTCAAAACACTCCAAAAAATAAGAGTGTATGGTTGTTCAATAATATTGGAGAATTTGAGAATGAAAGAAACAAACACAACTCTGGAAGTTGTCACAATGTCTATAGAGGAGACAATGACCATAGACTCTCAGTATCAACGTACATTAAATCATGATCTTTTTTATGATGAATTGTGGCGTAATGAGCTAACTATCTTTTTAAATAAAATGAATACGAAGATATAAAAGCTTCAAGCCTTGTTGTTGAACCCTTTTCTTTTATTATTTCCAGCTTATCGCTGAGGTTTACAGTCTATTTTATGTAATGTTATCTTTATATTATATGAAATGTAAGTACTTTTTTTTATATTATATGAAATGTAAGTACTTTTTTTCACGGGTGAAAAAAGAATATAAAGGTACAAAGTTTTACATGATTAAGATTTGTCATTTATGTTTTCATTTTCTAAATTTTTTGAAGTTCATTTTAATAATCTCCCAAAACTATTATAAATATTTTATGAAATTTATTTTTTAAATATCATTAGAAAAACTTAAATTAATTCCTTCAATTAAATTGAATTAATTGAACATAATTTTTTTTAAGTTCATTTTAATAATCTCCCAAAATTATTATAAATATTTTATGGAATTTATTTTTTAAATATTATTAAAGAAACTTAAATTAATTCCTTCAATTAAATTGAATTAATTGAACATTTTAATAAGACAGTAATTAATCATTTTAGTGATAATCTCCCAAAACTATTATAAATACTTTTTTGGAGTTTATTTATTTTTAGATGTGATTAAACAAAATTAAACTATCATTCATCAATTAAATTGAATTAAGTGAACATTTTAATAAGATAGTATTATTATTTTAGTGATGACCATAACTTGAATTGAAACTTGTTTCTAACATGGAAATGACAATTTTATTTTTTATTATTTAAATGGGTACATTTAATGATCTTTTAATCTTAAATATTAATGATGGATAGACATTGAAGATGTTGACATATTCTTTGTCATCCTCCCAAATCAATGAATCAGATTTATTGTTCATAACTTCCTTGCATTTATGAATGCATCCATTAACATGTTTATTTTTTTATATTTACTTAATCATATTATAAATTTACTATAAAAATATATAATTGTTAAGTTTAAATAATTAAAAAAGATTAATATATATACAAGCCATGTTTATACAATTAAAAAACACTACACACATTTTATATTAAAAACATGCATTCATTTTTATAAATTGTAAACCATAACATATATCCTTATGCGCACTTTCTACCTTCAATTTAAAAACGTAAATAAAAATTATACCTCAATATGATTACCACACACGTTTCATATTGGAGAAAGCATTCCTTTATGAAGTGTGAACAGTCTGAACCGTGGAATATGGCTTGATGGCCACTTCCTGCGTTCCTTTTAAAAACATAAATAAAAATTAGACCTCTTACCACTCACGTTTCATATTGGGGAACACACTTTTCATATAAAGTGTGAACAGTGGACTGTCTTGACGCCACTTCCTGAGTTCAGTGTAAATACATAAATAAAATTATAGCTCAACCTCATATATTACATAAATAAAATTATACCTCAAGCCATAATTGAGTTATGCGTTTAATTTAAATTAGTACACGTTTCAAGCATAATTGAGTTATGTTTTCAATTTAAATTGCCACATGTTTCATAATAGGGCGAGAATTCGTTTTATAAATAAAATTATATGCAACCTCATAAATTACCAAGCAGGTTTCATATTAACGGCACAGATTCTTTTTTTATGAAGTCTGAACCGTGGCATGGCATGGCATGATGCCAGGTCTTGCGTTGAATTTAAAAACATAAATACTCTATTTTGGCGTTTCATATTATGGGGTACATGAATTGTGATTGGAATACAAGTGAGAGGATTATTACTAGGATTATTACTGTTTTTTTGATATACTAGCACAGTCGCAAAGTGGTTGGTGAATGTCGAAAGGTGAAGTCAAAGCTTGTGACAGGCATGAACAAAACACATATAAAGTTGAGGAAATTTAAAAGTTAATTTCAAATGTGGTAATTTCAAAGGTTAATCAGTTAAACGTGGCAATCATATGGTGGTACATTAATTTCTTAATACGATTAGGTAAATGTTAAAAAGTAAACAGGTTAATTGATGCATTCAAAAATACAAGGAATTTATGAAGAGTAATCACATTTATTGATTTGGGAGGACGACTAAGAATATGCAAGCATCTTCAATTGTTAGCCATCAGATTAGAATGTTAGATTAAAAGGTAATTAATTGTGTCCATGTCCAATAGGTATACCCTTTCGACGTAATTAAGGAGCAAACCATCAAGCACGACAAGATCATTTTTTTTTTCTATTATGATTTCCAGGTTATCTGATTCATATTACTACTTACATCTCCAACACAAGTGAGAGAAAGATTATTGTTTCTGACATATTGGACTAGGGAGAAGGATAACGCAACAAACCAGGACTACTGGTAAAGATCTTCCTCGGTCTCTTTAAAATCTCTGGATTTGATTTGTTTTGATTATGATATTTAGGTTTTAAGTTTTCCATCTATGTTGGTCGACCATTGTAGACAGGGCAACCATAAAACTGCTTTCCCAAAGAATAAAGCATTAAAGCATTTCCCAAGGAATTTGGGAAGAGGGGGGCATTTTCTTTGTTGGAAATATTTTCATTGGTTGAATTAGATGGATTAGAGGAATTGCCAATAGTAGAAGAGGGTGCAATGTGTTCATTTAAAGTGTTTACAATGATAAAATGTGAAGTATTACAAGGATTTTCAGAAAGTTATTTATGTCTCAAAACACTCCAAAAAATAAGAATGTATGGTTGGTTGATAGTATCATAGAATTTAAAACAAATGAAGAAAACAAACACTAATGTAAAAGTGGTAATAATGTCGACAAAGGACACATCTAATAGTTATTTTCATAGACTAATCTAATAGTTATTTTCATAAACTAGGAATGTATGATCCCTTTTATGATGAATTTTGGTGTAATGAGTTTACTCTCTTTCTCAACAAAATGTTGTATGTATTCAATAATTTAAAATTCTACATGATTAAGATTTTTCATATATATATTTTCATATCCAAAATATTTCAATTTCTTTTAATAATCTCCCAAAACTATTATAAAAAAATTTAGTAATTGTTTTTTTAGTGTTATTAAAGAAAATGTTTCAATTAAATTGAATTAAGTAGACATTTTAATTGGATATTACTTAATCATTTTATTGATGATTATGATTGCCTTCCATTAAAACTTTCTTAAACTTGGAGATGACATTTTTATGTTTTATTTGAATTTTTTATAAATTAATAAATTATTGTATGTTTAGATTTATATAAAACAAATTTTGTTTTTTAATAAATTATTATATATTTAAATTTACATAAAATGGATTTTAAAATAAAAGTGTTATAATTTTTGTTTAAAATAATATATATATTTTTATATTTTATTAAAATTAAATTTTAAAAATAAATAAATAATTATAAATATATACATTATGTAAAAGAAATTTATAATAAAATTTATATTAGGTTGAATAGTTTTTTTTTTTATAAAAACTATTAAAAACATAAATTTTATATTAATTAAACAATAAATTTCTGAATATTTAATTTGAAATATAAAATTTATAATTATTAATAAAACAACTAGTGAAAACCCTATTAAAACTTTTATCATGAATATAATTTGACACCTTATATATATGTAGTGTTTTTTCTTACTCATTAAGTTATATATATATATATATATATATATATATATATATATAGTCACTGTTAAGCTAGACATCAAATTAGTGTATGAGACTCTAAATTAGTGTATAAACATATGTGTCTGACCATGGAGTGGTGAAACCCGTTGTGTAATTAGTGATGTCAGGAGGCACCTCTCACACTAGAGTTAAGCACGAGGTCACACGAAGTTGGTTGCGGAGATATCCCTCTAATACATTCTTAGCGTCAAAGATATTTATGGGGTTCTATTCATATTTGGGGGTCTTTCTAGTACCTTTACCTCCATGGGAGGCGGTGCTTTCAAGATTTCGGGCTTTTTTACCTTGCCTATATGGTGGAACGGACTTACGACGGTTCACTTGCACATTGGTTATATTTTGGTGACTCTAGTTGTTTGACATAGGTAGCCACATAGGTTACTTGCAAGGGTTATTCTGTAGGTACCTTGAGTCATATAAGGGTTAGACAACACACAAAATTTATGGAGGATTATCTCTCTAGGGGGATCTGAACAACTGCATTGTTAACCCCACGAGGGCCCTTATAACTGATTTTGATACCTCCAATATTTTGAAGGGAGTCTCAGGCCCCTCTTGGGCGAGACATACCTACTCTAGTGAGGGAGGCCCTTTTTCAACCACTATATCTTATTTGTATGCATTGGCCCTTTCTTCTTTATTTTGTTGTGCTCTCTAATTATTAGTTGGCCCTAGGATTTGGTTTTATATATAGAGACTTGAGTCATCGTGGAGAAAGACCATCCTCCTCGTAGGTCTCGTCGTTTGTTGAAGTTACCACCACATCTTGATTCTTTACTGAAGTTACCTTCTAAAAGGCATAAAGTTAATAAATGTGGTACATATATCTCCACCTCCCAGACTTGTGATCATCCAAT
>ML796840.1:29912-58114 GCA_009831015.1 Picea engelmannii
GAGGAATATCTAAAGCAGACAATAACCATAGTAAGCTCATAAATCCGGCATAGTAGTTGCAATCATATTTATAGTTACAATGCAAAGTTGACATAACTGTAAAGAGGAGTTCAGGTGATTATTTCTATATAACTTGGCCATCTTCCTGGCCGTGGTGGCTCCAGACTTGCAAAATGAAGAGTTTTAGCGAGAAAACAACACATCTGTCAAGAAAGAGAATGTAAGGAAGACAAGAAGGTAACTATTGGAAATCCTCCCCCTTTAATCTAGTCTTATTATAGCCTCTGTTTATGTTATATAAGCCAAAATAGGGTAAATAGTGGCAAACGTGGTTCTAAGTTAACTAGGTGCGAAGTGGGTACAATGCATGTTATAGTAAGATCATTGTAAGATAGTAACACGGCTATTACACCATGAGCAGATCACTTCTGTGTTTTCTTATCATTTCTTCTGCACTCGTAGTAAGGGAAAGTATTTGTAGCAAAATGTAAAAGCAAGTTGCAAAGAACAAATAATAGAGGCAAAAGGCGTATGTTAGAAAGGTTTACAGAAACTAATTGGTCCCCGGGCACGTAATTCAAGCGATTCAAAGCCTGCGACTAAACAAAAGAGTTATACACAAATAAGCATTTGAACTGATGGACAAGAGAAAAAAACAGGAGTCTTGAGGCAATGCCTTGTGTGCTAAAAAGGGAAAATGATGGCAAACATGGTACTTCGTAACTAGGTGGGAAGTGGTTACAATGCATGTTATAGTGAGATCATTATCGATTAGTAGCACAGATGCTATACCATGAGCAGATCACTTCTGTGTTCTACAGTTATCTTGTTGTCATTGCTTTTGCACTAGTCATTGGGGAAAGGAAATTTGGCAGAATGCAGACACGAGCTGCAAAGAAAGAAAAATAGAGAGCTAAAGGTGTTAGTTATAATCTATTACAGAAAGTAATTGGACCCTCGCATGTAATTCTAGTAATTTACAGACTAAAACTAAAGAAAAGTGTTTGCACAAATAAACAATTGATCTGGTAAATAGGGGGGGAAGTTATGATGAACATTGGCACAGCAAGATCTAAGGACTGCATTATCAACCATATTAAGACATTGCCCTGTTAGGCATTTATGTGCCAAATTGGAAAATGGTGGCAAACATAGTGCTTGGTAACTAGGAGGGAAGTGGGAATAGTGCATGTTAACTGAGATCAGTGTAAATTAGGAGTACAGCTGTTATAACATGACCAGATCATTTCTGTGTGCTGTGGTTATCATCTCTTGTTCTTGTTTCTGAGCTAGAAATAAGGGAAAGGAACTGTAGCTGAATGTAGATGCAAGCTACAAAGAAAGAAAAGTAGAAAATTTAAAAGGTGTCCCGTTTAGAAAGCAATACAGAAATTTACTGGTCGATGCCATGTAATTTTAGCAATTTAAACCCTGAGAAAAAGGGTTACACAGATGAGCATTTAAACTGGTAGATAAGGAAAAAAATTGGAAAGTTCTGAAAATTATGAAAGCATCCCTCTCATTATATGGGTTTTGAACTTGGGATCATCTCCAGATCCTAAGCTTATTGCTCTTTTCATCTTTGTTTGATTCAGTTGGAAAATGAGACCTTATTAGCAGTTTTTGGGTTTATGTTAGGAATACCGTTTAAGTATGTCGGAGTTGTGAAAAATTACTGTATATTATGAAGAATTTTTCTGTTTATCACAAAGTATTGTAAAAGTTTCGATTATCAATCCTGGAAAAGACTGATTTTTTGATGAAATTTTCCAGTCTAGGATAGAGACTGGTACAGAGAACTCAAAGGCCTCAATTTTGAGCTTTTAAAACAGAAGGAATCCCCAGGATTTTCCTCGAATTTTCTAAGCATCTGCTGTTATGTAATTTCCGTTCAAAGAATATAAATTATGATTTTTTTCTGAACAAAAAAAATAAGGAAAAAAACAGAAAAGTTATGTAAAACATTGGCACAGCAATCTAACGCCTTGCATCATCAACCAAATTAAGACATTTCCCTATTAGAAATTCAAGGCTCAGCATGATAACATATCCTGTTCATGACAGTCGTAAATTGGGCGCGGAAAACACAGAAATGCTCTCTATACTTGAATGATAACATATGCTGTTCATGACAGTCGTAAATTGGGCCCGGAAAACACAGAAATGCTCTCTTTACTTGAAGAAGTTTTAAGAATCCTGGACACTTTTGACACTTTCTGTGTGCAGCATGTCTGCAGGGAGTGCAACTCGGAAGAAGTTTTAAGAATCCTGGACACTTTTGACTCTTTCTGTGTGCGGCATGTCTGCAGGGAATGCAACTCGGCAGCGGGTTCACTCTCTAAAGCAGGTACACAAATGGGCTTTGGGCAATGGATGATCTCCAAGGTAAATAATGGACAACACTATGATTACTATCACAGACCTTTCATTGAAGAGCCTGCCCCCACAGACAATATCTAATATTCTAAATATTGTTTTGCATCAGTTCTTGCTCACTGATCCGATTATATTTTCTGTACTGGCATTGGAAATGTTTATTTTGCGTATCTCTGTAATGTTATTGTGTCTGTAATGTTATTGTGAAATGACATTTATGTGGGGTTTAAAGTCCGTTTTTTTGTATCGCCCTATAGTTTTCTTACTATATGTTCTGCTGGATACTAAACTGAGCAGCAAAATACACAGTTTCATGGTTTCATGTATTCTACAGAATGTAAATTTATTTTCTCTTCCGATGAAATAAAATTTAAGTTTTTTTTCTGAGGAAAAAAAAAAAACATATGCTGTTAATTATTTCACAGGTAAACTCTTTACCATATTAGTATCTGTTTTGTTCCAGTTGAAGTTTCCAAGCAATGTACCTTGTTCAGAGTATTTGTTAGGCAATTAAACAATGTAATGTTCAGAATATTTCATGCCCAACCTGATAACGGACGCTGCATGAAAGGTCCGAAACATTGAAAAAATAGCTAAATGCAGGTTCTCCAAAAAAATATCTATGAAAATGATCATGTATTCTGAACAGTACATTGTTGAATTGCCTAAAATGCACTGAACATGGTACATTGCTTGGAAACTTCTAGCTAGTATCAAACAACTGGTAGCTGAAACAAAACAGATACTAATATTTTGATGCAATAGAGATTGTCTATCTGTCATGAATATCAACACAACCATAATCTTTAGATACAATCAAACTTACCAATAATTGACACACATCTACCTAAATTACAGTTTGGTAACTTCCACAATAATTATATCAATGTTCCTTCATTACATCATAAGTGTCCCTGAACTGTTCTTAGAGAACAGAATGAATATTAATATAAATCTTGTAGTCGAGTAACAACTAAACTAAAAGACCACCCACAGTCTAGTAACAACTAAACTAAAAGACCACCCACCTACATCTAGCAAACCGCTAATCCTATTCGATTAACAAAAAAAGGAGAACAAACCCCAATAGTTGCACTTCCCTTCTCTTCACCCAGGCATGCATGGTAGTCTTCATTAACCTGCCCATAACCAAAACAGTCAGAGATGGTAGTCTTCATTAACCTGACTATTGTTTATACATTTCCAGCTCAATTTTTGCAAGCAACTTAACTTCCCCTTGAAATTCTTCTCTTGAATCTAGACAATCTAGACATGTTGAACTAGTTTTTTCAATTGGTCATGGAAAAGGCTACCTTTACACCACATGCACTGGATCTTGGCTTTGTACTCCAATTGAATCTCTTTGTTGACCCTGCGTTGGTTCTCTAGAAGGCATGTAACCTCTGCTCTCTCCTGATACTGAGCCTCCTCCTTCCATTGGTGGCATGTAGTCTTGCCGGTGACCTGGCATCCAACCTTTTCCTTCCGTAGGTGGCCTGTAGTCTAGCTGGCCTCCCTGCGTCGCGCCTCTTGGATCCACAAGTGGCCTGTAGTCTTGTTGGTCTCCCGATACCGGCATCGGGCCTCGTGCATCCACAGGAGACCTATAATCTTGTCGGACTGCTGACATCGAGTCTCTTCCATCCAAAGGCGGCCTGTAGTCTTGACGGTATTCTGGCATCGGACCTCTTGCATCCACAGGTGGCCTGTAGTCTTGCTGGTTTCCAGGGAATGGGCCCCTTGCATCCACAGGTGGCCTGTAGTCTTGCTGGTTTCCAGGGAATGGACCCCTTGCATCCACAGGTGGCCTGTAGTCTTGTTGATATCCCGGCATTGGACCCCTTGCATCTACAGGTGGCCTGTAGTCTTGTCGATATCCCGGCATTGGACCCCTTGCATCCACAGGTGGTCTGTAGTCTTGTCGATCTCCCGGCAGCGGCCTGTAGTCTTGTCGATCTCCTGCCACTGTGGCTCTTCCATCCATAGGTCTGTAGACCGTTTGACCCCCCTGCATGCTATCCCTACTTTCTGTTGGCCTAAAATCCCGTTGGTCACCCGGCACACTATTGCCCTGTATGTTATCTCTTCCACCTAATGTTGGCAGAGGGTCCCTGGATGTTTGTACATCTCTCCGCTCAATAGGCATTGAATCTCTTCTTCGATTTCGCGGTCTGTCCCTACCAGTCGGCCTATTATATACCCTTGTATCAGGTATGATTACTCCATTTATGTACTTGTCCCCAACTGTAAGAAAAAGAGAAACCAACCATTGATTGACCAATCAAACCACTCAATTAAACCACAAAAGTGGAATTAATTTCACCACAAAAACACACACAGCTTATATGCCTACCGCCATACTCCTTCTTTATGGGGTCGCCGTAGGAGTCAGGCAGCACCCATTCAACTCCAGGCTCCTCTAAAACCAATCAGAGAATTGATTTTAATGATGGGAGCTAACTAAAAGTCTGAAACCGAAAGCTACCCAAATCTAAACAAAATTTTGAAACAAATAAAACTATGAACCCGAAAAATTGGAAACAATTAAAACTCCAAAACCGAATATCTAAAACTAAACAAAATTTGGAAAATAGAATCGTATATATTTGCACCATAATAAGGTACGTAAAATAAGCTAAAACCTAATCAACCAGATCTGCATACATACTCTTGATTTTTTCTGAAAGTTCCTCGGAAATTTCACACATAAATCCAGTGTAAGTTGTTGTAGATAGCGCATATATTCTTTTTTTCGCCTCCTCTTCGCTGCAAATTGGCAAAAGAAAATATGGGTTATTCAAGCAACTGCAAATTGACAAAAGAAAATATGAAATGTTCAGGCAATTGCAAATTGGCAAAAACAGTTATGAATTATTCATGCAAAATGCAAATTCTAAAACAGTAGCCTGTATAGAATGTGAATCGATTAAAAATGTTATTTTGTGAGCTATTTCGGCCTCACAATTTTCCCCAGAAACCCTATAAGTGCATGTTTCAAGGACGAGAAGAAGACCGCTGGAAAGAGTTCGAATCTTTACAGTCCGACAATTCAATTTTTCCCAAACCACCTCGAGTGTATATTTCAAAAACAAGAAGAAAACTACCAGTGAAGAGTTCAAATACATTACCTTCCGACAACGTTGGCGAGCGTCTTGACAAAAGTGTCGATCTTTTGTTCACGGGTAGTTTGGGGGTCTGGAAACTCCATGGTGACGAGCCAATGTTCATAGTCGCAGCCTGGGAAAAGAGATTCTCGTCTGCCTGAATCATTGGAGTCTAGAGGAGAATACACCGATCCAGAGTTCGAAACCCGGCAACGAACAATCATGCATCGCGACGGCGGGGATGGCCGATTAAAACCACATAGATGGCCGTAACCTGACAGAACAGGGGAGGAGGATGACTTGGGTAGCAGAGCAGGTGAAGAAGAATGAGCAGAGATCGTTGACGAAGCCGTGGAGAATGCCCTTGCCAGGGTAACAGTGCGGAGGAGATACAGACGAGGCGACATGACTACCTTCGATGAGAGTCAGAGCAACCACAACTAGGGTTTTGCCGCGGTGATTTTAGAAATGAAACAGGTAAGTGTGTTCGGGTTTAAATAGGGGTTTATCGTCGGCAACCACAACTAGGGTTTTGCCGCGGTGATTTTAGAAACGAAACAGGTGTGTGTGTTCGGGGTTTAAAGAGGGGTTTATCGTCGGGCTTCTGCGTTCAAAATATATGAACCTTTTTCCACAAATATATATTTCTTGGAGAGATGCTATTAAAATTATACACATAATACAAATTTAAAATGAGTGGTCTTTAAAGTTATCTGAATCAACTTTCGGTGTGGTTAGTTAGTAAAACGGTTTGTTTTTCTTCGTAAAGGTTCAAATTCTTTTATGTTTTTGGCCTCTCCTCGTTTTATGAAGTGGTTTGTTAAGTGAGAAGTAATATTTGGTATTTTAAAATACTTTGTGTTCAGAAAAAAAATCTTCTTTCTTTTTCATTTAGAAGTTTACCTTTCATGATATAACATGTTTTGTAAATTAATTATTTACTTCAATTAAACAAATTTAACAGAATATATAAGATTTAACTTTTAAATAACTTTAATAAATTATATTTAATTAAATATTATAAATTAATTATATGTGAGTATAGGTTATGCTTATTGGTTATTTTTGGATAAAAACTCTCGACATAGTTTTCATCCAAAAGTAACCTAAAAATGTTCAAAACCTCAAACTTTAAATGTATTTCTAATTTTTTGGATTTTGTCAGTGTTTTACCTTGTTATCAGAGAAATAGATCCCTCTCAGATTGTGAAAATTTGGCCATATATTATCCAAGTCAGATCTGCACAAAGACAAATGGCTATCAGCATAAACTCTACAGTGATCGACATCGACAAGGCTTGAGGCTACGGATGAGGAAGGAGATTGGGTTGTTGGCATGAAGGTCCCCATGCCATCACAATCGATGTTCAAAAGAGGAGAAACAAGCTTGGGAAGCTAAAGGGTAGGGAACACTTGACCATCCAACTATCCCTCAGTTGAGCCATCCTCCTATATACCATTTCCCCATAAAGAAAGAGGGATTCTTTGGCTGAGAGTGAAGGAAATGTTGCCTAGATTTCCATGTGGAGCATGAACATGAACTAGAGAGCTTGTAACCTGCATATTATTGAATAATAAAGATCTTGGCTAAAGTCATCTAAATGTTGGTTTTCCCATTTGGGTTTCTAGGATAAATAATGTCTCCATGTGTATTGATTTATCTCTATGTGTTGTGTATTTTATTGTGTTAACCTGCATTTTCAGTTTGATGAAACTACTATGTGTTTTTTAATGGTTTCTATAAAGATTTAATGGTTGTGGTGTTTAATTATTGAGTTGATATTTCATTCACAACTGTAGTGCTGGAGTTTTCCTTCATATTTATAGTAACTTATAAGTAAATGCATAACCCAATCACTCTTTATCCTCCATCGTGTGGAGAGGGCTAGATTCCCAATGCTCAACAGTAGGGATTAAACCCATGGATGAGACCCAATTAGACCCCTCCTTGTTTGGTATGGAATAATCCTTTGAGTTAATGGTATGGAAATCATTCAATGGGCTTTAAAAGTTGTTCGATTTCACTCATTTCGTTTTTTTTATTGTTTTATATTTTATGTCTATCTATTGCAGAAAATAAGTGAAATAGAAGAATTTTAAAGAAGTATGCCCTAAGGATAACCTTTGGGGATGGTAGATAAAAGTGCTCAACAACGTCAAGTTCTCTAAGAACTAATTCTAGCAAGAAACTTTATTGTCTAATTACCTTTAAGAAAAGACAGATATGAAAGAGAGAAAACAATTCTTCCTTAAAAGATAACTCTTAAAGAAAACATAAATTGAGAATAAATCAATAGCTATACTTTATACTCCCAAGAAATAGTTATATAGAAAAGTTAGCTAACAACATACCCTCATAGACGATTGTTTAATTTTATTCTATCAATGATCACAAAACTAATTTTATAATTATTGAAGTATTGAATAATAATCAAGCAGTTTATAAAGAACAAAAGATTAATAAAGGAATATTGAAATTAATATCTAGAGATTCATGCAATCATACAAGCTAACTTGATTGAATTGAAATTATTACTAGACATGTCTGACATAATAAGTGTTTGCAAAATAATCCATGACACAATTAACGCTCACAATGGTTCTATTAAAACTCATTGGCTCCTCTAAAGCTTCTAAATTAAATCTTGAAATAGCTCTTGAATTCTATTTAGCCAATTTTTTTCTACAACCAAAGGTCCCTCCCCTAGAGGTCGACCCCTTTATTTGTATGCAATACGAATGTCAAAAATAGTAAAATAATTAAGAATAGAAATTACATCAATAGAAACGAATCAAGATGACCCATGTGATCATGGAGTCTCAGGGCTTGCATGTTCATATATATATGTTTCCCACTGCGAGTAAAGATCAGAGCATCTATGGCCATACGAAATTTTATGTTGATCCATCGGTACATTTAGGGTATTATTGTTTTCTTCATATCGACCCATGTACTTCTCAATTTTGGGTGCCATATGTTTAAGTCAATCAACAGTCTTGATCGCTCCAACTACAAACTTTTGTAGGTGTCCTCTCTCCATTTTCGTTATCTTATTTATCTCTATTTGGTATTCATCATTGGTTATTTTAAAACTTGTCGATACTTCTTCAATCGACCAAAAATTTGAGGGTGACGTGAACATCAACAATTGGTGTTCAATCATCGCTTGACTGATATTTTCCCATGTCTGATAGCAAGAAGCGCACTCTTCTTCCATTCTCTCCCTTGGCTCTCCTAAAATATCGACCTATTATTGTGTTGTTGAGTGCATTCTCGAAATGTTGTCATCTATAAAAACATCAATACCATGATATTCATCTCCCTTATCCTTCTGAATTTCCCTGATAAACTAGACTTGGTCCAAAGTCTGAGTGCCCTTCTCACTCCACCATAGCACTTCCTTATGTGTTATCCCTAACATTAGGGTTTTTTCTTGAAGTTCTACTACCTTTCTCAAAAGATAATCTTGAATTAAAATGTGATTATCATGTTCTTCTAGGAGGTCCTTGAACAAGTTAGAAGCTCCTTTGACCTCTTGGTAGTACTAGACCTAGTGTTGAACAAATACTACTCATTTCCTAGCTTCTTGCAATTCTCTTTCTTCTGCTATGGATTTATATAATGAATCGTGAATTATGGCCATACTTGTTCAAACAAGCTCACTCATCTTGGCCTTCTTTGCATCAAGAACAACCTCTTTTGAGGTACATAGTACACCATTATCCAATGTGATATTTCTATTTTGTTGAGTCCTTCTAATAATTGACTTCATTTTCCTATCATATGTGAAAGATTCTAGATCAACCACTTCATCAATAGGTTGGTCTCCCCAAGACAATGTATTTCTCGTACTTCCAGGAGTGTGAATTATTCAATGGTGGCCTCCTGACTCTTCCCTTTGGGTTGGGTATCTTGATTTTTCTCATCCATTTGAGTCTCTTGAGTCTTCTCATCTTCCTGATTCTTTTAGGTCTTTTCATCTTTCTGATCTTTCTGGGTCTTGTCAGTTGATTGATCTTGGTGTGGAATTTGGTCCTATGTGGAGGGTTTCTCCACTTCCTTATGCTTTTGGACTATTGTATCATCAATATCCACAATATCCTTAACTTCTCCTGTTAGTTGGATTTGTTGGGTATTTTAAGCATATGGAATGTCTTATGGATCCTTGGGATTAGGTTCATGAGTTTGAGTATCTTCCACAATGTTACCCTGATTTTCTCTTGTAGCCTTCTCCTCTTTTAAGTCTTGAGTGGGCTTGTTCGTGTCTGGCAAATTCTCATTGGATATGGACATTTTCTCTAGATCTTCCTCATATTTTCTTAGGTCAATGATATTGGGGGTTCGGGAGTTGTTGGATTCTTTTCTTGTTCCCTCTTATTGTTCTCCCCCTTCTCTATGTTTATCCTCTCAAGCTCTTCCTTTGCTTTCTACTCGTTTTTAGTTTTCCTCTGTTGCTCTACTAACTCTTATTATGCCCACTTATGTTCTTCCATGTCTTGTATAACCTTTTCTTCTTGTTCTCTCCTTTGTTCCAACAAATATTGCTTTTTCTTTTCTTTCTCGGCCTCCATTCTTTGTGTGGCCAACAACTCATGAGCAACATCTTCTTCTTGTTTCGTCTTCAATTCCTCCTCTGCCTTCTTTTTTTATTCATGTTCCTTGAGAATACTTTCCCATTCTACTTGAATATCATTATTCTCTCTTTCTACATTCAACCTTTCTTCTTCTGCTTTCTTGGCCTCTTCAACTTATATGTTTGAGGTAGCCCCTTGATTGATGATCTTTATTTTCTCTTCTAGCGTCAAGGAGGCAAAAAAAAGTCATGTTTCGATGAGCATTTATCTTTTCCACTTCTTGGCAATATTGTGCATTTTTTATAAAGATCTCTTCCTGGTATTTCTCACGTGCATAAGGCCAACTAAGGGATACCTACTCAACATGCTTAAGAACTAAGCCTTTAAGGTCATGTTTCATGAAGATGCTAATCATGAACCTATATTATAACTAGATTTGACCTTCCTATTTAGCATGCTTGGTATCCCTCATGATATAATATCCTATCTAAAAGTTGTAAGGAATAAAGATTTTCTTCTTGTTTTTTACTAAGGTGGTATTGAAACCTTGCATGATAGATTGGTTACAAATTTCACCAATCACAAGTCTGCAGGGTACATAGGCAGGTAGGAGGTGTGGCTCCATATATTATAAGGTATGTATGCTTTCCTCCATATACCAATTTCCAATATAGGCAAGGGTCTTCTTAGCCTATTTTGATAGCCTAGGGCATTATTTCCCAAAAATAAGAGCATACGGGTGTGCTATGAAGAAATCACATATTTGAGAGTATGATCTTTTGTACTTCTTTTCCCATAAATATTGAAATATACATGTACTGGTGGTTCAAATATCTTCCAATTAAGTGAAAATCCTGGGAAAGTATTTTGAGCACATAATGCATCAAGCAAAAAATAAACCATATGAAATGAAGAAATGACACCTAGTTTAGGTTTCTGAGCTTGTCCAATTTTGATGCTGAGTAATTGTGATATTATAGCCCCCCAGTTAAACTTCTTCCCAACATAGCGATAATATATGCTAGACACAACCAAGCTTCAGAAAATTGTGAACAATATTTCTCCCCATACAACCTACACAACAAGACCATCAGGTACATGTCTGGTTCTAGCAGACCAGTGATAGGGTATCATCCTGATGACTTGTTCATAAAAAAATTGTCTTCCTTCCACCAATTCACTAAAATCCTATCGGTGTCATACTTTTGGTAGAAGGCCACTACAAAATATTTATTGAGTGATTCCTCCGATTCTTGGAACTTATAATACCTATTGATGTCTTGCAAAAGGAAAGACCCGATACACTTCCCATTGTCATTATTGATCAAGTAGCTATTACAGTTTATGTGATTTATAATCCACTCAACTAATTCTACACAAGAAAAGATTGATGCTCTTGTTGATCTGGATTTTATGAGAAGAACGAAATGAATACGGATTATTAACAGATTCTTAACACAAAATAACAGAGATACAGTAAAACGGGTTTTCTATTCAATAATGAAATAAGATGAAACTGTAAAATGTAGCGGAAACAAGCTTGTTGGAATGGTGGCGGCTTATCTCTGAGGAGAGATGTGATGGTTGCGCTCATTCGCAAGAAGATGATTACAATGAGGCTCTAAAGGCCTTTTACAATAAACAGGAATTCCAAAAACCCTAAACATCCAAAAACCTAACCCTAGGAAATGAAGCGCCAAAAGTCATGTGGGTAACGTTTGGGTAAGTTAGTACATTAACTTCCCAGAGTCGTAACTTTTGCATACGATCTCCATTTTAGGCATATGATAGCCCGTTGGAAAGGTATCATCGAGGAGATTCATTTTGGGGCCTCAATCATGCCTTCAACTATAATTGAGTTGGGACAATCCTGAAAAACCTTCATTTAGGCCCTCAAAATGGCCTCGGAAGTGAAAACTGCTAAAAATAGTAAATTGCCAAAATTGCTAGAAAACTGTTTTGAGCCAGTTGGAAAAGGTGGGTGGCCACCGATATCCATCTGGATCACTTTTTGTGGCCGAATGCAACCTAGACCGCCTAATATATTGGAATATTGATTCTTCTACCTTTCTTAAGTGGGGGTTGATTATGGATAATCTGTGTCTTTAAACTTAGTAAAAATATCATTCCATCTAGGAATCAATACCTATGTGGTAGTGCTACCTGTGTTGGGTTATGTGTCTTTGTACAATGGTATTTGCATTGATAACTTCTTCAAAGCTAGCCTGATAAATGGTTATGGTCATTTTGAAGTGTGTGGCTCCTCTGTCTAAGGTGGTGCAGAGCTAGAACCCTCCTCTAGTTCTCCACCCCTCATCCTTGGTTTCTTTGGCGATTTTTGAACATGCATCCTTATAGGAGGCATTTTACCCCATACAACCAATTGAAACCATTAACAATGGGACTAGTACTACTTACCTGGAATAGAGATGGATTTCTTGGTATAACACTAGTTAATGTCAATCTGTTGCCAAATGAATGAGTAGGTGGTATAGAGCTAGAACACTAAGCAAATGGAATGCAATTCTCCCATTTGAATGTTTTCCTTTATGGCAGAAATGGGAATAAAAACAAAGAAATTACAAACGCGGGACTGAGATCTTGTGAATCTAGTTGCATTAAATTCTCTCTTGTACGTCTCGTCGACCATTAATGCCTAACTTGATGCTGGAGCAACATTATCGGGGTATATTCAAAAAAAAATTTGGCGTGCTTTATTCCGACTATCAGCATCAGCATAACCCCATGTCTTGTGACTTACAAACACACAAAAATCTCGACCATCGATCATCAATATCGATAGAGAAACTTAACCCATTAAGCACATATAAAAAATTTCAAGTCGACGATACAAAATAATGAAATGGTAGCTGAGGTGGATGAATAACATGGTGGGTGACATGGCATGTGTGATGTGGCATAGATGAAGCACAATTAGTGACATGTACCTATATGACATGTGACGTGGCATGATGACATGGCAAGATACATGGATATCCATGGTTATTGAAGTAGATATAGGTCATGTTGAAGGCTTAATGGTCAAGATCCATCCTTGATCGTGATTAGATGGCTAGGATTTACTCTTGGGAAAAAATGGTTCATTGACATTGGTGAAGACGTGTTACTCCTTTTATACTAAACTTACATAATTTCACTAACGCTAATGACCCATCGACGATCAAGAAAAAAATTAACCTCTTTACTTTAAGACTTCAATGAATTTTGTCAATGCTTGATGGCTTTATTGGTGATCAACAGAAAACGTTAACATTGTTATTTTGAAATAGCTCAACCTTCCCCCTGTTAGAATGTGCTAATGAATGCCTAGTCGTCTTTTGTAAAGTTATTCTTCAATAACTCATTATCTTCTAAAAGGGTTTATCCCACATGCATCATGAGATTTATTTTCGTTTCACTCTCTCATATATAAAGGAGGTGAAGGAAATCATATTGATATTGTAGTGAGTGTATGTGCTCTAAGGCACTCGTGGAGGGATGCTCTTATAACATTGGAGAGTTTACCAAAAGAATACAAAGTTCACCTTCCATGGATGTTTCCCTGGGGCCTGCATTGGGGTTTTACCACGTAAACACTTGTCTCTTGTCTCTCTCTTGATTCTTGCTTTCTTTGATTTATTGTTTATTGATGCATGCATAGGAGTTTAAACCAGTTGGATTTCATTATATGTTTACACATATTTCTCGGTTCTAATATGGTATCAGAGCCGATTATCGAGCTCTCTCTCCTTGAACAAATTCTTTTTTGAATTTCTCGCACCAAGTTCAATGGATCTGTGCGTTTGCCCCCCCTTCTCTTGTGGATCTACTTTTTGATCAAGACAAACACATCGGTTTTCATCTGATCTAAGTAAACCTCACATTTTTTGATCTTTTTTCCACAAATCTAACCGCACCATTGTCTCCAGAATACATGAATCTATTAACCTATTAACATTGACTATTGGTTCATCAAAATCGACTTATGTTGCCCAGATTTAAATTAATTTGCCGTCAAATTTAATTTTTTTATTAACCTAAATTTTTTGGAAATTTTTTAGGTTGGGTGGTTTACAAAGCCTATATTGTTTACTAGGCCTACATTTTTTACTAAGCCTAGCCATTTTTTTTGAAGCTGATAACTTTTGATTCTGGAGGTCTTTTTTGGTGAAATATTTTTCTGTGGGTTCGTTTTTTCGCCATCTATCTACCCATCCTAATCTCTCTCTTCTTTGTTGCTCATACGAACCATATGACCCCATTTTGTTGTATGGACGCCCTTTTTTCCTCCAAATCACTATACAAACACTTTTTTTGTTGTAAGACCCTTTTTTTTCAATTGCAAGTGCACAGTCACATTTTTTTAGTAAATTTACAGGTGTAAGGGGCGGATTTCTCAGTTGCATCATGATTTAACTAATTGAGGGGGGGATTGGCATCTTGGAGAGGCCAATCCATTGTTTGAGCGATCAATCTGTTGTGGGGGGTGAATTTCACAATCGCACAGTCACGTTCTTACTCATTGAGGGGGCGATTTGCATCTCTTAAGGTCGATTTGTTGTTGGACGGTCATTTTTCCTCAGATCTAAACTTCTTTTGTACGCTAATTTTCCCTTTGGACCACCGATATCACTATTTAAAGGCCAATTCGTCCAAGTTTTACAACATTTTGCTTGCGAGGAGGCCAATCTGTCCAAGTTTTGCAACATTTTGCTTGTTGGGAGGGCGATCTCACTATTTAGAGGTCGATTTGACCTTCTTACAGCTAGCTGAGGGTTTTAACATAGAGTTGAGGGTTTTAGCATAGAGTGAAGGTTTTTCACAGCAGATCCAAGGGTTTGAGCAGTGAGACCATGGTTTTAGCAACAAGTCGATGGTTTTCACAACAAATCCAAGGGTTTTAGCAATGAGCAAAGGGTTTTCACAGCAAATCCAAGGGTTTTAGAAGTCGAGGTTAGGGTTTTCATAGTAGATATGAGGTGTTTTACAATGATCCAATTTTTTTTGTAGAGATCTGAGGGTTTTAGCAGCAGATCTGAGTTGTTTGCAGTGATCTGAGGGTTTTGGTCGTGCCATATTCTCTACTCGGTGATATCTCTCTGTGTATGGTCATTCCTTGTTGTTGGGATATTCTTGCAGATGTGGGGTCTTGACATCTCACTTTTTTTGCAGATCTACATCCTTTCCATTCATATCTACAACTACACAGGCATATCACACTTGAGGGTGTGACACCAGTAGATCATTGCTAGGGAAGTGAAGATTTTTGCAGATCTAGTACTTGTGAATCATATCGTGGTTCATTTATTATTTGAGGGCATTGTTGCTTATGGATTTCAACTCTACTTTTACAATGGACTTTATGCACTCTAGTCCACAACATGGATTGGCACGTGGATTGTTATGCACCCAAACCATTGGATCATTGTTTGCAACAACACATGAGGACATTGAGGACCTGGTTATTGGCCATTTTGCATTAATTCTAGACAGTAGCAAGTGTCTTCTCCTTGCACCTTATTGAGGACCTAGTTGTTGGTCATTTTTCATTGGTTCTTTACAATGGCAAGTGTCTTGTCCTTGCATCTTATTGAGGACTTGGTTGCAACTTATGGATGGTCTTCTACATTGTTCCTCTTCATAACTTATCCTTGACATCAGTGAAGTTAGCATTTATCTCCGTTAGTTCTATAGGATGTTTGAAGTTTTCATCAAGGGGGAATGTTAGTTAATGACATCTTCCTCCAACTGTGATTCTATCCCTTTAGTCATCATTATGGGGGAATGTTAGAATGTGGTAATGAATGCCTAGTGGTCTTTTGTAATGTTATTCTTCAATAACTCATTATCTTGTCCACGCATGTCAATGCATGTGTTTGCATGGCTATCTCTAAGTTATGCATGTCCTCACATGTGTTTACATGGTTATGCACATCCTCACATGTGTTTTCATAGATATGCTTTTCCATGCATGTGTTCGCATGGTTATATTTGCATGTCTTGCGTAATCTCTCCTTTCTCTCTCTCCTATATAATAGAGGTGAAGGAGGCCCTTTAAGAAGTGAGGTGTGAGGGAGTGTGAGTAGTTTATGGTATTGATTTGTAGCCTAAACCCTATGAGTCCTCGAGCTATATCATCCATATGGTTGTATGGATCCCATATAAACTCCATACTTGAGTGTTCTCTTGTCTTGTAAGATTGAAGAGTTTACTTGAAGAATACAAAGACCATCTTCTGTGGATGTTTCCCCGCATTGAGGTTTTAACACATAAACACTTGTCTCTTGTCTCTCTCTTGGTTCTTGATTTTTTTATTTATTGTTTACTGATGCATGCATAGGAGTTTAGTTAGTTAATGACATCTTCCTCCAACTGTGATTCTAGACCTCTAGTCATCATCAAGGGGGAATTTTAGAATGTGCTAATGAATGCCTAGTGGTCTTTTGTAAATTTATTCTTCAATAACTCATTATATTGTAAAAGGGTTTATCCCACATGCATCATGGGATTTATTTTCATTTCACTCTCTCATATATAAAGGAGGTGAAGGAGATCATATTGATATTGTAGTGAATGTATGTGCTCTAAGGCACTTGTAGAGGGATGCTCTTGTAAGATTGGAGATTTTACCTGAAGAATGAAAAAACCAACTTACATGGATGTTTCCCCGCATTAGGTTTTTACCACGTAAACACATGTCTCTTGTCTCTCTCTTGGTTCTTTCTTTATTTGATTTATTGTTTATTGATTTAGGCATAGGAGTTTAAATCGATTGGGTTTCATTACATGTTTACGCATATTTCTTGGTTCTAACACCCCCAGGACTGATATTTCATTGGTGTTTCTTTAACGCTTGCATCAAGGTAGGAAGTTTAGTTGTTTTGGCTCACTCTTTTTCCCCCATTCCCAATGGTCTCATCAGTACTTTTGAAAACTTCTTGTTTTAAGCTTTTTTCAAATCTATTTATTTTATTTTCTTTTTTTTATGCAAACATGAGATTTATTTTTCTTAAGCTTTAGATATGAAGTAAAAACAAACAAAAACATAGGTGTAACATCCCCACTATAATCCCCAGCTTAATTAATGCATAATGTAGATATGAATGTGGCTATGGCCAAGAGATGTAATATGCGAAATGTATTTTCTGATTTTAATAAAAATAATGTGATGCGAGTTGTTGGGAATATGAACAAAGATGGGGGTTGAGTTTTCCACAAGAGAAGAGAGTGTCTAAGAGGGGTCCAAAGGGGGAAATTAATTATTACTTCAGCCCATTTTCTTGAATTTTATTATCATCCGGGATAACTTCTAATTTTTTGTTTGAGTGTATGAGAGTCCAATCATTAAACTCATGTAAGAGGGTAGGTGTGAGAGTCACATCACATAGTTATTGGAAGCATGGGGCTGAAGCAATCAACATTGGGAAGAATGAACAGTCACTTGTCTTGCAAAAATAGAGGAAATTCGTATGGGGGAATTAGGTAGTTTTTCACATTCAGTTTTGGCATGAAAAACCAGTAAGGAGTAGGGGAAAAGAGCACCAGAGATAGAACAAGAGGGCAGGGTGAATTCAAGAGCATGTTGGAGCATATGTGGAGTGTTTTTTAGCTGGAAATTCAAGAACCAAGTTGTCAGGCCTGAAGAGTGAAATTTTGAGTGAGTTGCATTGTAACAACAAGTGTTTGTTATTAGTTGTTGGTAGTTTTCCTGGTAGTGATTTCCCTTGAGTTACCAGCAGAGAGATTCCTAGTTACCTGAGCCAAAGATACCCTGATAAATGAATGGGATGGTCGATGGAATGAGAGTAGTGAAGGGTTACATTCCTTGGGTTTGGTAGGTCAAGAGGAAGAGAGTTGAAAGAAATTCAAGATATCTATAGGAGAATACAAATGGGTTGTGTGATAGTGAGTTGTGAGTGGACTATGAAAGGCACCCTTCTCTTGTGAATTCTTATCCCCAACTTAGGGATGACTTGTTGTTGAGATCTGGAACAACAAGTCTATGGTTGGGTGGAATTTCCTTCCCAAGTAGTTGGTTTCATAAGTATTTTAAAAAGATTGTATGTAGAATTTAGAGGTTCGAAAAGGTAGTTTGGTTCTTGTATCAGAATTACAACTATGGAAGATGCCCAGGGGTCCTACAGTCATGAAGAGGAATCCAAAGGTCTGCATGTCATCATGGGAAACGGGGTATGCATGTCATCATGGGAAATGTTGAGACCAAATTTAATGGAAGAAGATACATGTAGGAGCCTATAACTATGAGGATCCTTCAAAGTGCAGAGTTATAGGGTTGATAATGCAAATATCATGAAACCTCGGGAAGAGATACTATAAAAATTGAACATGCTACAAAAGCAAGCCAACAAGGACTTATGCACAAAGCAAGAAGCCAATGCTATACAAGTGACAACATCCAAATCCCATAGCAGAAGGGATGAACATGGGAATGATGGGAAGTCAAAAAGTAGGAGTAATCACCACCATTCCCTAGAGAAATCCACTAGGAGAGCCCATGTTAGTTTAGGGCCAGGGAGCATCCCAAGTGTGTCTCCTGTTAGGAGACATAGGAGAAGGAATGAGGGAGACATCTTGCAAGGTGAACTTATGAAGATCAAGACACCAAATTTCAATGGTGAGCATAGGAAGAGAGAAGAGGTTGAGGCTTAGATGTTGGAAATGAAGAAATATTTTCAGCTACATGATTACCCCTCAAGGGTAGAAACAAGAATTGCAACCTACCACTTGCAAGGAAAGGAAACCATGTGGTGGGATTAGCTTAAGCAAGCCAGACACCTTAATGAGAAGAAGATCTCATTAAGGCAGTTTAAAGGATATTTCCAAGAGAATTTTTTTTTAAGCATTACTATGAGAGAAAGATGAAACAATTCTTTGAACTCAAGTTGGGAAGCATGATAATGGATGAACATGATAAAAGATTCTTGGAATTTTTAAAGTATGTGGAGTTCATAAAAGATGAGAAACTCAAAATCCAAAGGTTTCTTAGTGGGTTACCCTCCTTCTACAATGACAAGATGCAATATGATAACCCCAAGACTTTGGAGGAATCCATAAGGAGAGAAAAACATCTTTATGAGCATAGCAGAGGGAGGCCAATCTTCCAAAAGACTTGGAATGACAAGATGAAAGGAAAGAGGTATCAAAGGAAGAAAGGTTTTAAGCCACCCTTTTTCAAGATCAACTCCCAAGCAAATCAACAAGGATAATTAACCCGAAATGAGCACAAGACATCTGATTCTTTTGGGAAAATGCCAAGGTAGCAGTCTGTATAATGTTGGGGATGTGAGGGGAATCACTTGTAAAGGGATTTCCCTCACAAAGGAGAAAGGGTGAGGATTTCCTATAACATTTAGGAGGCTGAAATAGTTGAAGGTATGGGAGGAAGCATGCCAAGGATTTATGTAGCCTTGGACAACAAGCAATAAGAATATCAATCCCCCATGATTGAAGTGGAAGGTAGAAAACAAAGGGGATTTCTGGATGGAACCAGTATGCATCCTAGATGGGAAAGTCAAAGTGCTCAAGAAAAAATTCACAGGGCTAGTAAAGGTTCAATGGACATGTGTAGTATACCTAGGGAGGTAATATGGGGTACCTAGGGAGGTACCCAATGAGAATGTGGCTATTTTTTATTAGTGGAAGTCATTTAATATATGAGAATGTGGTCATTCAATGTAAGGTGGACTAGGTCCACTATATTAATAAAGGCCCACTATGGTAGTTAAATGTAATAAATGTGAGAAGGCTCTCTAGAAGGTTCTTAGGAGATAGAGAGAGCTATATAAAGAAGTGTAAGCAATGTAATGAAACATAGTGAAGAATATTGTGAATGTATCAAGCATTGCTTGAGGAGTGTTATCCTTCCTTAAGGATTAATATATGGTGTTACCTTACCTCAAGGGTTTTGACTATTTCTTGTGTTCAGTATTTTGGTGAATGGTTTGGATTATTCTTGTTGATATTGTGGATTTGTTTTGAGATTTATCTTCAAATCTATTCAGGTAATTAACAAGTGGTATCAGAGCACTTTCCTTGGCCAAAGAAGGGGAGAATTTTTTGGCTCTTTTTGCAGATTTAAAAAAAAAAAAAAGAGGTTGGCGCACTCCAGGTTCATATCTGAATTTTTTTTAGCAGAAATTGGCTAAAAAAATTGGGTATTTGAATTCCTCTTGGAAAAATACCCAATTTCAAAAAAACAATCAGCTGAAACAGAGTCCGAGAAGTAGAGTTATGAGCATTTTAAATTCAATAGTTTTTTCAGGGTTTTTCCGGAAAAAGCCGCGATTTTCTGCAGTAAGATACTTTTAACTTTAGTTTTTGTTAAATATTTATTCCAAGCATGTTATTTTTTACTGGAAGATATGATGGCCCTAGTATTGAATAATTTATACAATCTCACAAGTCATTATGGAAAGGGAAGTGGAAATCTTTTGTAGACCGGGGTTTCAAAGTTGATGCTCTCATATGGTGGCAATCATTTCACCATTCTGAGTGGATGTCACTTTCTGAGGAAGCACTTGAAAAATTACTTTTAGACAAGTGGTCTCATACACAGAGTAAGGATAAATACATCACCAAGAGTTTATTTTCATCTGGAAAATCTATATTACAAATTCATGGTTGTATTCATAAATAAAATGTCATTATTTCTATTAACCCCAATTGCCAACAAAATTTTATCAATGTTTAGTTGGTTAATAGATTGCAAGTTCCAATAAAGAATATTCAAATCACATAGGTTGAGGGTGAAAATGTTCAAATTGTTAAAGATTTGAAAATTGCCATGGATAAATATGTGTTGCATTCAGATTTTTATGTTATGGATATGGATGAAGTGGAAATTGTTTTGGGATATCCTTGGATATAATCAATGTGTACCATTAATATTAATGTGCAAAAGAAGTTTTTGAAGTTGTGGTACAAGAAAAAGAAAATCACATTGCAGGATGTGTCTCTTAGTAAGAAAGATGGGCCCATGGAGGCTAGCAAAGAAGTTATTGTCAAGTCTGAAGTTGAATCAGAGGCAGAGTATACAGAAGGAGATGAAGAAAAACTGCAGGAAGGACATAATCAGGAAGCTAAGGAGGTCATTGACTCAAAGGCACAAAGTGTTGCAGATTTGAAGAAAAAAGAACAGTTTCCTACAGTTGTTGTATATCGCCATCCACATCATATAGAGACACAACAGTCATCAAAGCAAGGGCATGTGAATCAACACATTTATGCAATAGTAGGGCATCGGACATAAAACCTATCAAGAGGTGCATGAAGGACTACCGACACTACGGGAGGAGCTCAAGCTAAAGAAACAATCCCATGGCAACCCCAACATGATGCAGAGCAAGATCAGGGTGACAAGGAAGCATATGGACATCATGTTAAACTTCCATTGGGATGGATGGATGGTCATACATGGTACCAGTTGGCTACATTGCTTAGCCAGTCATATTATATGGTTTCTTATCATGTTTCAAGGACGAAACATGTGAAGGGGGATGGAGTGTAGTATACCTAGGGAGGTAATATGGGGTACCTAGAGAGGTACCCAATTGGGATGTTGTTATTTATTATTAGTGGAAGTCATTTAATAGATGAGAAAGTGTTCATTCAATGTTAAGGTGGACTAGGTCCACTATATTAATAAAGCCCCACTATGGTAGTTAAATGTAATAAATGTGAGAAGGCTCTCTAGAAGGTTCCTAGGAGATAGAGAGAGCTATATACAAAAGTGTAAGCAATGCAATGAAACATAGTGAAGAATATTGTGAATGTATCAAGCATTGGTTGAGGAGTGTTATCCTTCCTTAAGGATCAATATATGGTGTTACCCTACCTGAAGGGTTTTGACTATTTCTTGTGTTCAGTATTTTGGTGAATGGTTTGGATTATTCTTGTTGATATTGTGGATCTATTTTGAGATTTATTTTTAGATATATTTAGGTACTTAACAACCTGCTATGGTCCTGAAGATGCAACTTGGGAGCATGAAGAAACTACGCGGGAGGAATACTCACAAAATTTTCCAATTTTGAAGAAAATAGAAGCTAAAAATGCAAGACTCCATTTTTGGGTAGCTAGAGTTTCGGAACCACAACTCCAATTCTTAGGTACCTATTGTTGGGTGTTAAAGATGTCCTAAAAACAACCTTAGTTTAACATTAATTTTATCAACAGAGGATTCGTCTTCTTCTTTCAAGATCGTCAACAAAATCTATGTGGATAAGTTGTAGAGGTTTAAATCGTGTAGATAGTTGATTTACAACGAAACTGGATTCATCTAAATTACTGTAACAATCAAGTTCTTCACACATTAACTACAGAATCCGAAACTAATGACTCAATCAAAAGGAAATGTATTATGAGTAGTAACACACCCTGAAAAGAAACATCAATTAATTACTGAATTCTATTCGGAAACAACAATTTAATCTACAAAAGCGCTAATGAATCAATCTCTCAAAGAACAATGATTAATCAACCTATTCGAAAGGAACAACGATCTGTTAAGATTTAAGAAGGAACATCAAATGCAAACTTTAATGAAAAGAATCAGTAAGCGATATTGACAACAATCGTAATGGAACAACAATCGGTAATTTCCAAATAGAACGTCTAATCTCTGCGAATGGAATAACACAATCAATTCATAAAAGAAACAACACATTAATGAATTTGTTTTAATTGCTGAAGGAAATATCAACCACATAATTACCACAAAATCTATAAAAATACAAATAAGACAATAGCTCCTATCGACTGGGCCCACGGTCTTCAGAATATGTTGTTATGAAAAACTCAGTACACAGAAATGGTCAAAACGCTTGAAACTTCCATTAATTCCATAATTTATAAGTCATTTACAACTAGGTTGTTGTGTAGAGTACCAACAATCAAGAGATCGAAATTATGGCACACCCTCTCTATCGTTCACTCTTCTATATATATTACAATAAGACAAGTGAATTAAGCTATCTTGAGGATCGAGAGATCCTCAGGATTGATTTTACTATTTTATGAAGATCTCAAGATAAAAAAATCAATCTTCCTTGAACCATCTCCCGATTTCTTTAATATTCAATGCTCTGTGCATCTTTATTATCTTCTTGATTATCCTCGATTAACAACAATTGCCAATTTCTGCATAAAATCAAAGCAATTCAAACCCAAAGTTTAGAAAATATCTAATATTATTTAATATTATTTTCAAAAGCTTTTTAATTATTTTCTTCCCTAATTACTTCAAACTAATAGAAAAGTCAACAAAGAATATATCACAAACCAAAGTAACAAGGAGAATATTTATACCTTTTTCTTACCCCAACATACCCCCCAGCTTACCTTTTTGCATGTCCTCATGCAACAAGACATTTTATATGCAGGGCAGTGAGAATATAGGGTGGAGAGGTCTCTTCTCTGTACCTACAGAAACCATGCTTAACTTTCAGTTCTTCAAAAGAAGAGTCTTCATGTTTCTTACGGAGTTCATAAACACATTGATAACCCTCTGGAGGATACCAAATAATGGGGGCACTGTACCTACATCCAATCCAGGAAGGCCCTGCTTCCATGATTATATTGACATACCTTTCTAATATGAGAGCAACTACTTGAAAATTCCTAAAACAAAATGGTTCCATGTTCTTGATTTCGTTTGAAGAGACATTCCATCTTAATTTGGCAGCAAAAAGGGCTTCTTCTCTAATTTCTCCAAAGTACTGCAGCCCTGAATATATAACATTTCTACAGATGGGAGCTAAGGATTCCACAACCTTTTCCCTCCTCAGGAATGCTCTGTCTTGCATAATGGTATCAAAGGGTTTAGAAGGTTCTCCTCTAACCCATAGGTCTAGCCCATTTTCTCTTTTCATAAAGACCTTATGTGCCTTGGCCCATCTGACTTGATTTTTGGAAAAAGATAAAAAGGCCTGAAACTGGATATCCCAAGTGAATGGATTGGGGTTCTCATCTCTATTTTCTTCTAAAATGAAATTATGAAGGTATAATTCATAGAAAAAGTATTTTACTACATCATCTTGTTCTTTGAAACATGAAACAAAATCAGAGATAGTGGCAAACTCAGAAGGTGTTTCTGCCCTAATTACTTTCACTTTTAATAACATATATCGTTCCAACAAAAATAGGGCATAATTATTAGCAGGAGCCCTGCAAGCTAATATATCAGAATAAATAGAGCAAATATTTTTTATTTTCTCCAAAGCTCCATCAAGCTGACCCTACACCTTCTTTACCTTTTCTCTTGCTCTGCTGAGATCAACAAAGGTTTCATTTTCAGTTGTTGACATTGCTCGAAGTTGTTTGATAATTTTATGATGCTCTGTTACTAGCACCATTTCATTTCGGCATTGGCTTAAGGTCTATTGGGATTGTTCCAATTCTGCTTCCAGTCTTCTGATAGTGGCATCATGTTTAGAGGAATGAAGCACCCCTTCTATCTGAACAACTTTTTCTACTGTTATTGGAGCATCTGTCTGATTTCTTGTTTCAGCTAAATCCAAGGGGACATGGAAATTTGTTTGTGTTTCAACAGAGTGAGTATGAATTTCCCCTCTTAGAACCCTTCCAGTAGGAAGTGGATTTCTGTTACACCTCAAAATCACTCAACTGGATAAGTGTCGCATATGCCTCTCACTTGTCGCAAGTGTCGCAAATGTTGTTGAATCATGCTATCACAATAACGACATGAGAAGGACACTTGAAACACCTCAAACATCTGATTTGAAGGAGCAGAGCTGATCTACTGAAGTCAAACAACCTTTTGCCATATGAAAGCAACTCAAAAACTGAGTTTTGGAGAGGAGCGCTCCCCCTTACACTATCTCGGAGCACCGTCGCTCCCCCATACACTGTCAGGGAGCGTTATAACGCTCCCAGGCCCTTTTGAGAGAGCGTTATAGATTTTGAGAGCGCTGGCGCCCCCTAAAGCTTACTAAGGGGCGCTACAACGCTCTGATGGCCCTTTTGAGGGAGCGCTACCTATTCTRGGAGGTTGTTAAGCTGTTGAGATGAATGGGGGAAGCTTCTTTTCATTCTTGGAAGGCAGTTGAGCTCGAATCCCTGATCAAGCCATGATCTTAGGGWAGGTCCTCAACTGAAGGAGGAAAATCCTCACCTTCCCCAAGGATATCTCAAGATTGTTGAGCCTCTCCAAGGCTATATAAGMAAGCTTTCTAATGGTGAAAGGGAGCTGCAAAATGAAGAATTACACCAAACTTATGATCTCATAAGTGGTGTGGGAACATAGCTGATTGGAGAAGAATTGAGCATATGGAACTTATGATCTTGGAGGAAACTTACAGCCAGCCAAAGGAGAGAAATCATTGAAGCTGCTGTCATCCAGGTTGTGGATCTTTTAGGCAAGGGTTAGACGAAGAGGACTTGACGAAGCTGTCGCACTCACATCTACGATTGTAAGTACTGCTGTCGTTATTCTCATTAATATGACAAGCTTGGCCTGTTTCTTTCTAGTTTGTGTCTAATGTTACATGAACTTATCATTTATTGGTAGATCTGTTTTCAAGCTAATGTCAGTAGAGTAGGAAGTGGTCGTATCTTGTTTTGTCCACAGACCTCAGCGAGGAGCAAAAGGATTGGAGTGCAACTCGGAGCGTGCAGGGACAAACGTCGATTAAGAGGTACTTCTATCATCCTTCCTTCTCATGCCTTAGGCTTAGATAGGTTTGAAAGGAAGTCAGTGTCCACGTTAAGCATTTTTCTGTCTAGGGTTAAGGTCAAGCTCTAGAGGTCGATCTACTTGTCCGCAGACAGATTTTCCTACAACAATTTCTTCCCTGTATTCTAATTCTCCTAGATTCTCCTTCCTATAGGATTTGTCATACTGTTCCAGATGCTTCTTAAGTTGTCTAATCTTTCTTTTCAATTTGTCAGTTTCTTGTTTTAATACCTTAATTTTCTTGAACTTCTTCCTCAATGCCTTATTCTCATGTTCCAGTTCTCTGATTTGGCTATTGCCTTCTTCTGTTGTTTCTTTATGTCAAAGGGGAATTTCAAGGTCTTCAAAATCTTGATCAATTGACAATTCATTCCCTGTATCCTCTGGGCATTATTATTTCTCTAAAGGATTTCTCTACTTAAACTGAGGCTCTGGTTTTTCTGCTACATCATCAAATTCCCTCATAGGAGAGGATGGTGTCTCTACATCAGGATTATTAAAGACAAAGTTTGAAAGGGGAGAGGTTGGAGCTTGGGGTTCTTCTGGGCCGTTTGTATCTTCAGTAAGAGACATTCCCAAATTTTCTAACACTTGGGCCATCTCCTCTTCATATCTTTCAAACAAATCATCATGCTGCCCTATAGGGTTTTCATGTGATGTCTCTTCTGTTTGCACAATCTCTTGATTGTTTTTAGATTTTCTTGTCTTCCTACCCTTTCTTCTTTTAACAGAGGGGTTTATAGGAGCAGGAGTTGTTCTTTGTCTTTTTCTTTTGATGTTTCTGCTTGCATATTTTGAGTTTCTTCTTTTGACTACTCCTCTGCCAACTGAATAAGTTAGGTTTCAACTTCAGGCTGGGTGGTTGGTGTTTCTGTTCAAGCATTATCTCCCTCTAGCTGAACTACCTCAATCCCTTGTGGAGGAATTTCAGGTTGGATTTCTGACTGGGGAACTTCTGGTTGCTCTATTTGCAAGGGTTTATTGAGCTCAATTAGGTCTTCCCACGTCATTTGTGCATGATTTAATGCCCTAACTACTATTAATTTTACTAGCCCATGATGACTGATTACGCTATTAGGGTCTTTAGCTTTTTGAGTTCTTCCAGCTACCTCATGCAAAATGCTATTTAAAAGAAATGGTAGATTTAATACTAACCATTGTTTTAACGCTGCCAACAGCTTAAGATGGCAAGGTCTCACCACATAATATCATCCATCGCATGTAATGTATCTTTTCACCATGCCTTCTAGCTCCCTCCAAGGTTCACTAAGAGCAGTGGGGTTGAGGCCTTTTCCTTTCCTATCAAATTCCTCTCCTGGTTCTGCAAAGGATTCCATAGCTTCCTGGAGTGTTGTGTATTTACCAATCCATTTTGTTTCTTCATTTGGAAAGCCTGTAACCTCAACTATGATGGCGTTAGTGACTGGTATTTTTATGCTCCGAAGTATCGAGATTTCCCCTGGTAGATTTTGGAAGAATGCCAATGCAATATTTGTATTAAATCCCTGTAGCTTGTTGAAATACCGTGTCCATCCTGAACAGTTTAGAATTTCCCTGGCTTGTTCAGTAACTCGCAACAGTGTAGGTTCACAAAGAATAATTTGGCCACCCATATTTTCTGTAAGAAAACCGACACAACTATCATTCCCACCTATGAAACTTGTTAGACCGACTTGTAAAAGAAAATTAACAGAAATGGTATATTTAAGAAATTACATAACAATATAGTGTAGCTTCCCATTGTCTGTAATTATTATGGCTTATTATTATCTCATGCAGAATGTCCACCCCACAATGAGTGAAAGGCCGACCTCGACCAATCATATGTGTGAACGTATTAATGATGGAAAGTTAAGTGATGGATTAATTATTATGCAGTTGCCAATGGGTAGAACAACTGTTAAAAATTTCCAAAGCAACTTAATATTAATCATGGAAATGAATGATAATCATATATTTCGTGGAAAGAGCAAGCCCAAATACCAATATCCAAAGTGTTAAGGAAGAAATTTAAGAAATTTCCGAATATTTCTAATATATCCAAGTTTTATAAGTATGCCACTTGTCATAATTTGTTATCCTCCCTTGTTTTGAATATAGTAAGAATGATAACCTCTTCTTAAAGAAAGGAAATCTATGAGCACAATAAAAATTTGGTGAATTAAGATAAACTTCAATACCACAGGCAGAGCCACTGCTGCCAGCAGGCGTCCATAGCCTCGATAGGGTTGCCATTTAACCGATAGATGAGCCAGTATCCTCAATAAGTAATTTGAATAGTCTTTTCCCAAAAAGGCCACTGTCCTAGTTTGGCAGCCAGATAACAACAATTCCACTCACTAGATTATAACAAAGTGAACAAGTCGGCTCGTGATGAGACCTCTTTTCCTTTGACCCTAAATGCCAAAGGCCATTTCCCTAGTGTGGTAGCCATA
>ML796840.1:77808-95447 GCA_009831015.1 Picea engelmannii
ATTGGGTTGATGGTCAAGTCAGGGCCAACGAATGAAAGTTGATCAATAGTCACAATTCTTCCATCATGAGAGAAATATATCACACATAAAAGAGTGGACACGATAGCTTTCATGGCATAGACACAATCTCTCCTAAGGAGTAAATCGAAATCCAAGGGGTCTTGGACTACCATAACATCAATAAACACAGTTTTCCCTGCCAAAGTTATGAGAAATTGAGGAAGGACTCCTAAAGGCTAACTAGTTATTCTGTTAAAATCTAACAGATTCTGCATAACTGGCACAAGGTGAGGATAACCCAAATCTTGCCAAGTAATAGAGGAAAAAAATACTAACAGACGAACCTTCATCTATCAGTGTCTGAGGAACGTCTCGACCATAAACTTGTACTGTAATCTAGAAAGGAATGTGAGAGGGAAGTCGAGGTCTAGTTAGCGCACCCCAATAAAAAAGGATGGCCTCATTACTTGGAGGGGGTTCCACAGGAGAAGGAGGAATGCCCCCTAGCATGGTAGTGTTTGTATCAACAATAAAAACTTGAGCATCATCGAGTTTAATCTCTAGTGGGAGAGTAGGATCGACTAATAATGAAATCAAATTGACCACTTGGGTTTCATTCTCTAACGAGAGAATGGGGTCGATAGGTGGAAACAGATCGACCAATTGAGTTTCACTCTCTATCGGGAGAGTGGGATCGACCGAGGATGGGATCAGATCGACCACTTTGTCAACTGGTTCAACTAAGGACATGACCAGATTGACTACATGATCAACCAGACTGACCGATGAAGGGACCAGATTGATCATTCCATCAACTATAGGTGGGTCGAGAGTAATCTTGCGATAAGCAACTAGAAGTTGAGGTTTTGAAATAGTCATGTCTTCTAGTAATTTGGAGGCTTCGTCCATACAAGGGAAAAGGTGAGTTTGATGACTCCCTCTATATAACATACGCAGGAACTTGACTATACTTTTCTTCTTCCCAACAATATCCTGACTAGTTGACGGGAGGTCATCAACATGTTGTTCAGAGGACGAGGACATGGGTTGGTGAGGGAGTGTAGACCATTCTTCTATAACCTTGGATATACTAGGGCAATCCTTAAGAAGATGGCTACCCTTACAAATCTTGAAAGGGTACTTAAGATTACGGGTTGTTTGGGTGATCTTGGCATCATCAACACTCTCAACACGATTATCAGTAACTGGTGGTTTTCTAACATGTTTGGTAGTGGTTGGAAGTTTGGACCCTTGATTATTTTTCTTCTTATTAATCTTCCTTTTCTTCTTCTTCTTATTCACGAGTTACTAGCTTCAGAGCTTTCACTTGGCGAAGAAGATGAAACAAAAGAAGACCTTGCAATTGAAGAAGGTGAAGAAGATCTTACTGGTGAAGAAGATGAATGATCAACATGAGGTTGATGTTCTTGTGGGGAAGTGCTTACAACCAAAGCACTAGCTACATTCAGGATTACCGGAGTGGAAAACAACCATAACGACAATCCAATTGTGAGACCTGGAAGGCTCAAAGTAGCGATGTAAGGAGGACCAACATTTTCGTAACAAGGAAAAACAAAAGGTTCCCTTGGAAAAGGGGTTCCTTCATTGGTAATTCCGGTAATTGATGCCATTAAACATAGATCAAACCTAGATTCTACTAGGGAAAACAAACAACACACGCTAAAAATCTAGGAAGCAAACAAGCAAACAAAACCTTGTTATTTCAAAGTCACTAGTTGGTGATGAAATCCAACGTCGCAAAATCAAGACAAGAAGGGGTTGGGATAAAGCGGGTGGAAAATTTACATTGACGACCTGCTTAATGGACTTACACCCTGGTGCAAGCTCCCACACATAAACATGGGTATACCCTCCAAGGAGCCTGAGTGAGTTTGGCCAACATCGATTCTAGGTACTGTGAAGACTTGCCCCTCCACAATCACCTCGTGTAAAGACCCTAAATAGATAGGCCACTAAGGTTACCAATTATGACAATGATCCTTGGGGAAACAGTCGTCAGTTCGATCCATGCACAAAGGCAGGGTATCTAAGACCGAAATCAACTCGAGAAGGTCCCCACAGGATTTTCTTCTCAAGTGACCCCCAATAATACGCGCAATATCTACACTAAGACCAACAAAGCAGGGTGAGTAACTCTGCCTGTCCTAATGCGACCTCGTGATTGACCCTTGTGTTAGAAGGGCTTCCCAGGACAAAATGTAGCAAGTGGATTTGAACTCTCCCTATCACAAGATACTATGTTTGTTTACAACTTTGGAAAGTTATCTTTCACACCTATTCCAAATCCCTACAACTAATCTAATGTAGGTTTGCTACTAGAAAATATAAAAATATCTAATCAATTTTTATAAGCGCTTTATTTTAAGGCTATTGTTACTCAAGAGGAAAATGGTGTGGGCTAAATGATGTTTTGACTGACTCTAAACAATGCAAAGAAATGAGAATGCAAATATTTCACTTCGATGAAAACTATATTACAAGAAGGAGAAAATGTTTATCATTCCCATATGCACAATGTCCCAAAATTTTATTAAACTCATCAATATCAAGAACTTTAAGAAATAAGCTAAGAGACTGTACATGCCATGAGGGGGATTTTTTTTTAAGAATTCAAGATTAAAAATGCCAAAAACCATGCAATTTTGCTACTTCAAACGCAAAGATGCCCCTAATCTAATGCAAAGCAAGAAATTATTATTTTTTTGTTTCAAAGATAGCTAAAAGCAGATTCAAAGCTATCAAGCAGACTGTAATCAGACCCAACAAATCACCCAAAACCATATCTAATATTTGGGCAAGAAAAACCATCAAAAATCAATTTTTTTCACAATTGTCGTAGGCTGTAGATTAACACAGAGTGACGATCCTTGATCGTCGTAGGCTAGAGAAAAAATATAGTGCGACGGAACTGCACTTTGTCAAAAGGTAGGGTGTGTCGATCCTATATCGTCACACTATCTCTTAAAGAAGGGTGCGACGATCAAAGGAAAAAAGGAAAAAAAAAGCATGAAGGTTTTCCAGTGAAATTAAACAATCAGAGAGTCAAGATGGATCTCCCAGTGACTCAGAAAATAGAACCCAAGCAATCAAAGCAAGAAAGAAAGACAAATTAGGAATCAATCTGTTCCCCAGTATGGTCACCAATTTTGTTATCAGACAAATCGGTAAGTGCAGACACAAACATATCTCCCTAGTTTCACCCCAAAACTAAAACAAAACAAGACAAAATATAAAACTTTCCCTAAGTTTTAATTATCAAGCATACTAACTAACAAGAGATAAATGACATACCTTTTAAACATCATTTTCCCTCGCTAGTGTCATCCTCGCTCCATTCCAAGGCTTATGGGATGCTAAACCTGTAAATAAACATAAGCCAACGAAGTGAAAGCAACAACATATACTCAACAAAACCTATGTATGTGATCAAGGAGTCATACAATAAAATAAAGACAATTTTATGGGAAAGAAATATATTACTGTATTATAAATATGAAAAGGAGAATAAAACTAGATTCCTTGATGTTGTAAGGTCCCTTCCAACAATTCCTTGCTTCCCACACACTTCTGCTCCAAGAATTATGAGACTATAGATCTGAAAGTCACTCATAATCTATCTTGACAAGGCAAAAGTCAAAGCCACTCTAACCAAGCTAACAATATCAAGCCAAATTTCCAATCCAACTTTCTCCATGAGAGCTCCTCTCCTTTTATAAGCTAAAGAGGATAAGTTGAGGAGGTTAGGATGATACCACTAAATCACTACCAGATTCAAAACTTCCTCCCCGAAAGGATGATTCAGTTATTAATTACCTAGGATCCATGTAATCTTTGGGTGTCGTGCTTTGTGTTATCTTCTACAATCCATAATCTTTCGCATGCCATTGGTGTATATACTGTTAGAGTTTCTAATTTGTGTGTTTTATCTATCTTCAGAAATGGTCATCACCCATTAGGTTTCACACATGGTGAACAACTCTTGCCCCTATCTCGTTCTATCATACTATTCCCTTGAAACCTGAAAATCCGAGGCTATTATTATCCTTCGTATCAAAATAACAAAAATCCTTCAAGATTCGACCTATGTCTCTTCATAATGCCCAATATTGTTTTGTACTTTAGTTAGTTCATAGTGATTTCATTCGTACGAAATGACGACTTGAGTGATATGCATATCTAAAAAGATCTCATCACTTATCATCGAAGGGTGAGTTTGTGGAGCAACTTCCATTGTAAGCAGGTTTATGGAAGCTTATATAGGTTTGTGGGACTTTGAATGAGGATACTATGTGGTGAGGTTGGCTCAATACGTTTTGTGGGGATAACATTCGATAGCCATAAGGTTTTAGTCTACGAGGTTTCGGGGATGCAAGATTTTCATGTTAGTCCTTTGGTAAGAGAAAACCCACATAAATTATCTTGCACAAAATATCTCGTGTTGTCTACAGCTTGCAGGTCTACATTTAATATCCCAATTTGTTCTATGACCCTGATTGGGCATCATCAGCAACAATATCCCACCAATTCTTAAACAACAAATCTTTGTAGTTCTTCTGAGCATAAATCTTTGCACTGGAGGTTTGCGGGCATGATATGGACTTTAGGCATGACTCCTCCATAAAAAAAATATACAAAGATGAGGCCCACAAAGGGATGGATCTATTATGGTAGGGTCTGCAAAGGTGAAGTTCATAGATGTAAGCCTCGCAAGATCTACGACTCGCAAATCACCAAGGAATTACAAATTGAAGTTTCTTGGCGACCCCTACAAGGCTTGATGCCCACAATGTTTTCATCCTCGTAGACTATGGCTCACTATTTCCGGGGAAAGTATTTATCAATATTTCATAGTGCTTCCAAAAAATGACTGCATCTGCACTCCCACAATCGTGAACTAATGAGAATGGTTTATGATATTTACGCGAGTAGTCTTTCTGGGCCGGTGGGAAATTTTGAGCGTTTAGTTTAAATGGTCAGTTTTCCATCATTGAATTCTCTTTCGATATTTGATTCACGACACTTGTCTTTCCATATCCTATCCAGTTGTTATTCATATTTGGTTTATGAGTGAAGGATGTAATCTCTATTGAGCTACCGGGCTGTCATATTTCTTTAACCATTGTTCCAAGTTTCTCCATGTCCCATGCAGATAAAAACCATCATAAGTACAAGTCTTATAAAACTTTCAAGCAATACACAAATGTTTCTTTTAAAAACTTGAATTTCTATTTATCATGGTATTTAACAGGTGATAGATGGATAGGGTAGAACAGACTTAAATCAAATTTGTAGGATACCAACATTATAACTTTTCTTTCTTTTTACTTTGTTAGGCACTCATGATTTCACTCTAACCCTCTACCATTGTACATGTGCATCATTTAATAACCATTAGACATAATAAAACAGATTAACGAGAATATCTCAGGAAGAAACTATGTAGTTACACCACACTCATCCCTTACATCACAAAGGTGAGTACCAAGATTGTTCCATGCAGGTAGAAAATATAGATTTGTGAGATGTCTTCCTGTTCCAGTAGATTACATATATAAAATATCAATTAAAGTCTGCCCCCTCCTGCCTCTTTTTATTACCTGAAATATTATGGGTGAAACAATGAATTTTGTAACTGGACAGAATAGTCCTACACCTACCTTCCTCATGATTAGCTAATGGAAATCAATTGGGGAAATTCATTCTATAATTATTCAGTTGTATGAATTCTTCAACAAAATGGCATGCGAGTGGAAGATGATGAGTCTATCAAGCAAAGAGAATCATGTTTAATCTATAAGGATTATAAATTCCAAACTTTGAATCACCAAAAATCATGATCACGATGGTTTTAATGAGAAGATTGTTAGATTCTCCAAATCAAGGGTTTGAGAAGCTAGCTTTGGGTTTTCCTAATACCAATATGATTGATATCTGTTTTCCCCATTTCTTTCCTTGATATTGAAGATTATCTGGATTGGTTAAATGATATTGATTTGTTGAATTAAATCTGACAGGACGTGTGCCATCATGAATATCAAGATGACCCCATCAACCTCAGATATCAAATAAGCCACTTGGTATTTGATTAATGCTATCTTCAGAGTACCAAAACACCACTCAATCATAAATAGGGTTYCAATATTAGATTTCATAGGGAGCACTTCCTMGATTGAAGAAGAGAATATTGGGACAAGACTCAGTAGTGTACAATCCACAAAGGACTCCTCAAGGGTTAGTATTCACCAACTACTTCTTAGAGTGTAGCTTGAGCAAGTAATTTCTCTTCATTAGGGGTGTCTASTAATGAGGAGGAAGCCCAAAATTATGCCTAGACAACATTATAAATGTGGGGACCACCTAACTCAAGATAAGATTGCATCTCATCCAATGGATGCATATCAATKCTTGATTAAGTCCCCACCCTTGGATAAAGTTCCTAATGAGAGGATCCTAGGGTTAGAAACACATGAGGAAAGGAGGCTAGGGTTACAAGTAACCTAGCAAGCCTCACTCTCAAACACACAAGCAAAGCAAGGGAGGTTGAATAAGGTGAGGAGGTGCTCTAGAGAAGGTCGAGACAGGGTATGCGACACAACAAGAAGAAGAGACCAAGTCGAGTCTCTACAGAAATCAAGTCGGGTTTCTGTATGTGAACAAGGAGGAAAGGATAACCCGAGACGAAGTTGGGTCTCTACAGAAACCAAGTCAGGTCTCTATGTATGTAGAAAGAGGAAAGGATAAAACTGAGACCAAGTCGGGTTTCTGTGTGTGCACCAGGAGGCAAGCATAAGTCTCATCGAGTATACAACGTGCTGAGCTAGGGATAATAATCATCTCAGTCAAGGAATAGAGACCGAGTAGAGGTCGAAGGAGTTAAAGGAGTCTATGATCAGGAAGATACACAACTGTTTGAACTAGAAAACATAGGTAATAAAGCGGAATTTGTACTGTATGGTTTACGTATGGACTACACATTCACCCAGTCATGAAAGGAAAATGTACCCAGGTCATATATATATATATAGTTGTGTTTTGAAAATATATCAGTCAAATATAGGCTGAGTCGTAGTTCCAGTTTTGTTTTTGTGGATTTGTTAAGCATTATCAATAATAGTACATACCTATACAGGTTGTACGATCTATGTAAACTAAGCCTGAGTGAATGTTATGGTTACAATAGATTGATATAAATAATATTTCCATATTTTTTGTGCTTTTCATTAATGTTGTGTTACTTAATGGTGTGACTGTCATAAGAAAGAGAAGAACCAAATTTATTTATGTTCATAAATATTTTGTCTTTATTAGTTTTTATTTATTCATGGTATCAGATCCAGGTTCTAACAACCCAAACAAAATAAGTGGTTAAATCTTGTGCTGCAAAGACAACGGAAGAGTTTGAATTTGAGAGAAGTTGAGACCAACAGAAAAATGGCTACTAACCTCATATATGAGGACAAGATAAACGATGCCTCCAACTATGTACAATGGAAGTGCAAAGTGAAAAATGCTCTTCAAGAGAGGAGGGTTTGGAATATTGTTGAAAACCCAATATCAATTCCCAACAATACTAAAGACAGAGACACATATTTCACTTCAGAAATACGTGCTCAGAGGATCCTTCAAGATGGAGTGAAGGACCATCTAGTACCAAATATTGGCGAAAAACAGACTTCCCATGAAATGTGGACACATCTAAAAGGTTTGTTTGAAGCAAATCATGAGGGAAAAATCATGGCTCTCAAAGAAAGGCTCCAAAACACCAAAATGTCAAAGAGGGAAAGTGTGACAGGTTATCTGACCAAAGTGAAGCTACTGTTACACATTATTTTTGTCACCCTTATGACCATTAATGATGTAAACCTATCTGTTGCCTTCAGAAGGGTCAGTGGCCTGAATTCCTGAAGAAAGAAGGGAGAAGAACTTTCCCTAAGAGAAGGGGTTATATTTTCCTTTGTAAAAACCCTATTAACGAGGATTTCCACAGGCTGTTCTATACATAGGGTGCGAAAATGCCTGATTTCTATAGGCTACACTATAGCTAGGCTACAAAGTTTCTGTAGGTTGCTCTATATCTAGGGTGCGACGACCTTCATTCGTGGGAAAAATGAGCATTTTCTCGATGCTTCTAGAAGGAGAAGCTTCTATAGTGAGGTGGATTTCGAACGATTTGGATCTTACTCGCTTTCATGATTTAGTGGGATCATCCTAACCTCCTCACCTTATCCTCTTCAACTTATAAAAGGAGAGGAGCTCTCATGGAGAAAGTTAGTCGGTTTTGGAGCTTGGATTTTGTAGTTGGATTGAGCTTGGGAAATTTATGTTGGCTTTGAGCTTTTCTTTGTCAAGATAGATTGTGAGTAGCTATCATATACATGGTATCAAAATCCTTGGAGCAAGAAGTGTGTGGGAAGCAAGGAACTGTTGGAAGGAACCTGACAACATCAAGGCATCTGGTTGTATATTTCTTCCACATTATATAATACAGTGGCATGTTTCTTTCCCATAAAATCATTGTCATTTTATTACATGACTCCTTGATCACATGTTTAAGTTTTCATTAAATATATTATTGTTGCTTTCACTTTGGTTGGTTTGTGTTTCATTGCAAGATCAATAACACAAGAGCACCGAAGTGAAGCAGGGACAACAAAGATATAAGGAAGCGAGATTCAAAGGTATGTCATCGATTCCTTCTTTGGTAGTAAATTCAATGATTGTAACTTAGGGAAAGCATCATGTCCTGTCTTGTTTTTTTCTAGATCCAGGTGGATCTAGGGAGATGCATACATAAACTAATCTCCCTAAATCCACCTAGATCTAGATCAAAACAAGACAGGACATGATGCTTTCCCTAAGTTACAATCATTGAATTTACTACAAAAGAAGGAATCAATGACATACCTTTGAATCTCGCTTCCTTATATCTTTGCTGTCCCTGCTTCGCTTCGGTGCTCTTGTGCTATTGATCCTGCAATGAAACACAAACCAACCAAAGTGAAAGAAACAATAATATATTTAATGAAAACTTAAAAATGTGATCAAGGATTCATGTAATAAAATGAGAATGATTTTATGGGAAAGAAACATGCCACTATATTATGTAAGGTGGAAGAAAGATACAACTAGATGCCTTGATGTTGTCAGGTTCCTTCCAACAGTTCCTTGCTTCCCACACACTTCTTGCTCCAAGGATTCTGAGACCATGGATCTGATAGCTACTCACAAGCTATCTTGACAAAGTAAAGCTCAAATCCAACATAAATTTCCCAAGCTCAATCCAACTACAAAATCCAAGCTCCAAAACCAACTAACTTTCTCCATGAGAGCTCCTCTCCTTTTATAAGCTGAAGAGGATAAGGTGAGGAGGTTAGGATGATCCCACTAAATCATGAAAGTGATTAAGATCCAAACCGTTTGGAAGCCACCTCACTATAGAAGCTTCTCCTTCTATAAGCATCGAGAAAATGCTCATTTTTCCCACGTACGAAGGCCGCCGCACCCTAGCTATAGAGAAACCTGTGGAAAATATGTAGCCTAGCTATAGTGTAGCTTGTGGAAATCAGGCATTTTTGCACTCTAGTATAGATCAGCCTGCGGAAATCCTCTTTAATAGGGTTTTTACAAAGGAAAATATAACTCCTTCTCTCAGGGAAAGTTCTTCTCCTTTCTTTCTTCAGGAATTCAGGCCACTGACCCTTCTGAAGGCAACATATAGGTTTACATCATTAACGGTCATAAGGGTGACAAAAATAATGTGTAACAACTACTCTTAGATGAGCTCCTTCTGTTTGGGGTAAAATTTTCCTCGCCGAAATAGTTCGTTCTTTCCTAAGAGTTTTTCCCAAGGAATGGGACCCCTTCATCTCAGGGGTAGTGGCCAGGGAGAAACTACCATATTGGGACATGTTATGGAATGTTTGCTGTCAAGAAGAGATAAGGAGAAGCAAATATGTGGATGATAATGAGGAGGAAAAACTTTCACTTACCTCCAAGAGGGGAGGTAGAGGATGAAGGGGAACAACCTTTAGAGGGATATTCACAAGTGGAAAACCAAAGAAATATCTGTCACACATCCAATGTTATGTGTGAGGAGAGCTTGGACCCTTTTCTAGCTAGTGCAATCAAGCTAAGAAGGGATTTGGTGAAAGAGGGAGAAGAAAGGAGATAATAGCCTCAACAGAAGTCAAAAACAAAGAAGAGGAAGAAGAGAAGTAGTTGGCCGACACAACTAGAGAGTTTTCTTGAATGTTTAAGGATTAGTAGACTCTGTTTTTGGACATAGAGGATAGAACCAGGACAGGTTGGTACATAAACAACAGGGCCACAAGTCACATGATAGGTGATTGAATTGCACTTTAAGATTTCTCAAGTCAAGCTTCAATAGTTGTTAAGTGTGGGGTGCATTCTAGTATGGTGGAATTTCATGGAAAATGGGCATTATCACTACAACTAGAATCAAGCAGAATTCTTAGGATACTAGAAGTAGTGTACGTACAATGTATGAGAATCAACTTGTTCTCAATCTCAGCCTTGGAGCATCAAGGCTATGCGGAAAAATTCTTTGGTTGCAGTGTACACATATGTTTAGTTAAAATTCAAGTACCAGGACCGTCTGTAATGATAGGCATAAGTGAAGATGGACTATATAAGCTATGGGGACAACCTGTTTACAGAATCACAAAAGAAAGAAATGAGTCTACAAATCAAAGTGTGAGAGAACATGAGGCCATTCTCAGTAGACCCACGTGGTGGGAATGGACTCAATTAGATGAATGGGGATACCCATATAATCCTAGTATAGGGTGTAGCAGACACATTGAAGCAGAGAAAGTAGAATATCTGGACATTGAGCAGATGGGTCTCTCAGATTCAGAGGGAGAAACACATAGTGAGGTGGATCATGGAGAAGATAGATCTAGTGAATTTACCTCCTTCACTAAGAGGGAGTGTTAGAGTGTAGCTCGGGCATGTAATTTCTCCTCATTATGGGTGTCTAGTAATGACGAGGAAGCCCAAAATTATGCCTAGACAACATTATAAATGCGGGGACCACCTAACTCAAGCTAATATTGCATCTCATCCATTGGATGCATCTCAATGCTTGATTAAGTCCCCACCCTTGGATCAAGTTTTTAATGAGAGGACCCTAGGGCTATAAATGCATCAGAAA
This sequence comes from Picea engelmannii, assembly GCA_009831015.1. NCBI lineage: Eukaryota > Viridiplantae > Streptophyta > Pinopsida > Pinales > Pinaceae > Picea > Picea engelmannii. Next base: position 89,003 of record ML796840.1, read on the forward strand.
AATAGGCTAGGGTTACAAGTAACCTAGCAAGCTTCACTCTCAAACACACAAGCAAAGCAAGGGAGGTCGACTAAGGTGAGGAGGCACTCTAGAGAAAGTCGAGACATGGTATTACACACAATAAGAAGAAGAGACCAAGTCAGGTCTGTACAGAAATCAAGTCGGGTTTCTATATGTGAGCAAGGAGGAAAGGATAATCCGAGACCAAGTAGGGTCTCTGTGTATGTAGAAAGGGGCAAGGATAAACCCGAGACCAATTCGAGTCTCTACATAAATCAAGTTGGGTTTTTGTGTGTGCACCAGAAGGAAAGCATAAGTCTCATTGAGTAAACGAGGAGCTGAGATAGGGCCATCAATAATCTCAGTCAAGGAATAGAGACCGAGTAGAGGTTGAAGGAGGTAAAGGAGGCCACGATCAAGTAGATACACAATTGTTTGAACTAGAAAATAGAGGTAAGAAATAGGAATTTGTATTGTACAGTGTATGTACAGACTGCACATTCACCCAATCTTGAAAGGAAATCTTATGTACAGACTGAAAATTCACCCAATCGTGAAAGGAAGGCGTGCCCAGGTTAGAGATATATGTATAAGCTGTGTTTTGAAAAGATACCAGTCAAATACAAGCAAAGTTGCAGTTCCAGTTTTGTTTTTTGTGTATTTGTTAAGCATTATCAAGTACAGACCTGTACAGATCGTACGATCTATGTAAACTCAGCCTAAGTGAATGTTATGCATACAACATACTGATATAAATAAGATTTCCCTATTTTTGGTGCTTTTCATTAATGTTGTGTTACTTAATGGTGTGACTGTCATAAGAAAGAGAAGAACCTAATTTATTTATGTTCAGAAATATTTTATCTTTCTTAGTTTTTATTTCTTCACTACTTACACTCAAATCTATGTTGGTAATGGAATGCTAGGAAGGTGGTATTATAGGTAGGTTAGGATTTCACATTTAGGATTGGTAGGGGCTCCATTTATTTTGACTCATAAGAGAAAAAAAAATAAAAGAAGGGTTGTTGTGGTCACAACATAGTCATAATACCCAACTTAGAGAGTCATAAAATCCAAACATGGTCAAGCTATCCTTTTTCTTGTCACAGAGTACGCGATATAAAAAATGATTCTATTACCTAAAAATCAAGTAGTTTTATATGAAGAAGAGTCAAGCAATCATTTTAATTCAGTGACAATTGAATATGAACATTCCTTTTTGTTGAAGTTATTACTAGCAAATTCAAAATTTTGAGAGTTAAAATTCCTAATAACATCTTCAATTTTTATAGAAACAACTAAGGAAATCATAATAATGGTTGTTATAAGGTCTCTCATGACACCCACCAAGCATGCACGCTCCTTGGGAAGATTCAACGACATAATGGACGAAGAGCACAAGGAAGAAGCATTCGATTGGGAAAACAAAGATATTTGGGTGTGAGCAGGAGCACCTTGGGCACACGATGGTGACATGCAAGACCAAGGGGGCACACATTGATGGAGGAGCACTGTCATCAGCATGCAAGTGGAGGACAACTCAATGCCCCAGTGTGCATCTTGAAGTGATTTTAAAATTTAAGGATGGCGTATCATATAAATATCTCGAAAGGATTGTAATTAAAGTTCTTAAATGATAAGAGGTTGAACCATCACGTGAGATCGATGGAGATTGTATTTTCTTTAATGTAATTAATAGTAGTACAGATATGAAGCATTCACTCTTATTTGTCTGTACCCATCCTTTATTGTAATTAGATTTAGTGGTTGAAAGATTTTACTTGTATTAGATAACACTAAGGTAGTTGGAGGGAAAATCTCTATGAGTCCTTCTTATATAAATATATGTATTGTATGCCCAAATGAGGCTATTGAAATTTGCTAAAAGTTATTGAAGTTGTTATTGTCAAGGCCATTGAATCTTATTGTAGTTATATGAGCCCATGTACATACCATTTGAATGAATATAACAGAGAAGTGTTGATCCAAAATGTTTGGTATTGTTGTTACTGTGTCTATCTGAATGAATGGTAGTCTTTCTGTTTAATTATATTCTTTGTATTTACTTGTTCTTATGTTATGAATGCACTACATGGTTGAATGTATGAATCTGTGAGGATTAGATAAGTTTCAATTGTTTCTCTTTTACGAGCTCATGCAAGGAGTGCATAGTGTTCGCAAGGTGTGCATTGACGGAGTCTAGTTTGACTTATAAGCTTAGGAGAGATGATGTGAAGATTTATTTGCAAAGAGTGCATCATGTTCACCAGGTGTGCATCAACAAAGTTTATTTTGACTCAGGAGCTCAATAGAGACAACATGAAGCTTCATTTGCAAAGGAGTGCAGAGGACCACACAGGGTGTGCGTAGGTAGAAACACACTCAACGTCATATTGTTCAAGAGGAACAATTGAGTCATGTGAGAACTGTTGCAAGGAGTGCACAGTCACCCATAAAGGGGCTAAGTTGAAAGAAACCTATTGCAAGGTGCGCACAGGGTCAACTTTTGGCTAAGTGTCAAATAATTCATTTTGAGAGGTGCAAGGAGTAAGTGTCAAAGAAACATTCTGAGAAGTTAAAAGTTCCAAGGAAGAACAAGCTCAGAAGAGATAGAAGATGGAAATCCTTCAGTAGGGAGGAGCCCACTGAAAATTTCCCAATCAATGAGCAAGATCCAAACAAAGGAATTGGGATCTTTCCAGACCGTGGGATCTAGGAGAGTTGCACGGAGGATAGTTTTCGAAGTCCTTCGACACTTCATGTATTCAAAGGTTTGGAAGTGTTCAAGGAGTGGGATTGACAAAGTCTTGAAGTTGTGAAGTAAATCAAGGCCATTAGTATCGAGGAGGATACATGGCAACATATTAGAGAGTCTGGGAGATAACGCTCTAGGAGATTTGCGTGGAGAAAAGAGCGATTTCTACCGAAGTCATGAAGGACAAAGATATCTGGATCATTGGATCTGGGAAGGACACATGGTGGAGATTCGTGTGTTCTGGGAGAATAGCACTTTGGAGAAATCAAAGAGTAATTTCCTGAAGGTCGAAATTCTTGAAGGTCAGAGTAAAAATGAGTCGTTGATATATGAAGGGACACATGGAGAGTGGAGATTCACTCTGAAAGAAGTGAAGTGTGAAAGCATGAGAACTCCCGAAGGACGGAGTGCAAGAGTTCATCTGAGCCGCCCGTTGGAAAAGGACGCGTGGCAGAAGATCTGTCACTCTTAGAGAAAGAGAGAAGAGGAGCATTGACTAGAAGTCGTCCAAAGTGGGAACAAGGGACAAATCTTGACCGTTGATCGAGGTGAGAATGTGGTGCTTGATCCGTAGCTCCGGGTACAAATTACTCCAGGGAAAGGGTGTTTGGAACACTCAGAACTCTCGAAGCCAGAGTCCTAAAGTGAATTACAGTCATTGGATGTCAGAGAAGTGTGAGTTGTAGGTCTTGTCTTGGTGATTTCATCGGTCTGAAGTTCGGCAAAAAAGGAGTCAGCTGCACCCAAAACCACCGAAGCCCGAATTCATGAAGGGGGTGAGCCAGAGGTTATAGCTCATGGTCATAAGGAAGAGGATCCTAATAGAGGAGCTATCACTTGTCATTTAGAGTCACTAGAAGCACCAGAGAAAGGGTGTGCATGTGAAACAAGCCTGCATGGGTAACCAAAGGTGGCTTGTGTGAATTGATTTTAGGGTCTAGCAGAGGCTTGAAGAGCCGATTCGGCTCAGTGAATTGAAGATCCTTGACCGAGAGGTTGTGCAACCCCGAGGAGAGAAGGGGGGCTGCATCAAGTGGTATCAAAGCCTCGGATTATGTTATGTGTAAAAGAAAGAGGTAGTTTGATATCATCAAGTGGTATCAACACTGTAACATAAACTCCGTGTGAAGGAAAAGTTTAGCACAATTCCGCCTAGAAGACGTGCAGAGTGACCTGTAGCAAATATAGTTGTGGAAAGGGATATTAGAGAACTTCACGTAAGGTTAGATGCCATGGAAAAAACACAAAGGAGAGAACTTGATGTTGGAGATGCCAGTGATGCAGAGAGCAAAGAAATGGAAGTTGAAGGAGCTGTAGGAGAAGATGTTGCAGAAGAACGCTTGCTGAAAGCTATTGTCAAATTGGGAGCTAGAGAAAAAATATAATTCCCAATGTACGAAAGCAACTTCGATGTTGAATAATTGTTGGATTAGATAAGATCATTGGACAAATACTTTGACTATGAAGAATTTTGTGATGAGAAGAAAGTAAAACATGTTTTCACCAGATTGAAGTGACATGCAACACTATGGTGGGATGAACTACAAGCTGACAGAAGATGTAAAGGAAAACAAAATATCAAGAGTTGGGATAGAATGGTAGCCAAGCTAAAGGATAAATTCATACCCAAATACTATCAGATAAATTTGTTCAGGAAGTTATATAACCCGAGACAGAAAGGATTGATAGTAAAAGAATACACATAGGAATTTTATAAGTTGAACATCAGGGTTGGACAAAGAGAAAAAGATGATGAAAAGGTTGTCAGGTACATTAATGGCCTAAGATATGAAATCCAGAATGAAATCAACATGATGACAGTGAGGACAGTGGAGGATGCTTATCATATTACACTGAAGGAAGAGGAGAAATTGGCCAGGAAACAAAGCTAGTGAAGCAGAGGGAGAAGTGTAAACAAAGGTAAGGGAATTGTCCATGACAAGGCACAAAATCCCAAGGCTGAGACTGGAAAACCACATAGTCACCCAAAAAGAGGAGGAAGTTCCCGAGGGAGACAATGTGGTGGAAGGAATGATTTTCCTCGGGGAAGAGGAAGAGGCAGAGGAGGAGAGGTGAAGTGTTATGCCTGTGGAAAAAACATGACATATGTCTGTTGGATTACTGAGAGGGGGGGGGGTGAATCAGTAATAGAGCAATATAATCCCTTTTCACCATAAAATGCAAGTGTTATATCAATGTGGCATTCTCATCCAATAGTTGCAGACTAAATAAACAATGAACAAATGAGAAATCACACACATAGACAGTACACCAGTGTTTTACGTGAACACCCAAAGTGGGAGAAACCCACATAATGTTTTTTCTTATATGTCTTTAAGAATTGCATTCATTGGAAGCACCAATTTTTTTTTTTCCAGCTACGACTGAAAGGAGGCTCCAACCCCCTAATTTCTCAAGATACAACCTGAAGGAAGCTCCAACTTCCGAATTCTCTGGCTACAACCCCCTATATTCTCCGACTACAACCGAAAGGTGGCTACAACCACCTGTCCTTGCCTCGATGTATAAGTAGAATGATGGAACCACTGTCACACTATCACTGTGAGATATACTATTGTAAACTTGTACCAATCAACCTGCACCAAACAACCAGTACCAATAACCTGAACCATGCATAAACCATGCATCAACCTGTACCTCAACCTGTAATCAACCTGTAGCATAAACAAGTGCATCAACCATGCACCAACCTATACCAAACAACCTGTAGTCAACCCGTACCATAAACAAGTGCATTAACCATGCACCAACCTGTACCTCAACCTGTACCATGAACATGTGCATCAACCATGCACCAAACCTATACCTCAACCTGTACCATGAACAAGTGCATCGACCATGCACCAGACCTGTACAAATAACATGTCCAAACAACCTATCACAACAACCTGTCTCATCAATCTTATCAACCAAATCAGATCTACTCACCAAGATCAATCACCAAGACAACTCTCAAAGATGTGCATCAACCAAGCATAACATAACAACTCATAATCATCACCAACATCAATATGTGCTTCTAATAATATACCAATACAAGTATGCTACATCATCCATAAACCACATGTCAACAATAATACTAACAAGTGCCTCCAACCATGTACCAAGTATGTACCAATCATGTATCAACTATGACTCATCAAGATGTACCAACATCATCAACTATACACCTCATGTATGTGCCAACTCATCAACTACTTATCTCAACCATGCACCCAAAATGTACCTCAACCAAAATACCTCATCAATTTCATCATCCAAATCTGATTTGTAACTCTGTAATAGACCTGGTGTATATGATCACATACATGCAAACCTTCCTTAACTTTAACAACAAGAGACTAGCATTTTCATCAAACTTTTTTTTAGTCTCACATGACTAGTTTTGGATTAGTCAATAACCCTAACTTGAAATAATCACAACTATGTACCTGTAATGAATAAAGATATAAAACTAGTACACAATGTTCTTCAATGTGTTTTATGCAATTCCTCCATGTGTAACTACTTGGAACCTATCAGAAAAGGAGTTATAGAAAAAATGGTATACCTTGTTGAATTTTGGCTTATTCTAGAGAGCCAACTTGTAGAGCGTGCCCCACACAGAATATTTGTTGTATGGATCTGAAAATTGTACACAGAATACTACAAACTGTACTATAACCAATA
>ML796840.1:98805-134787 GCA_009831015.1 Picea engelmannii
CTTTTCCATGATGGCATTATACAGTGAAATTGATCACCATCAGATTTTTTTACAGAAATACATCAATGAAAACGTTCATAGCACATCCCCGATCCTCGATCCACCCACTAAAAGAATGACGTGATGGGACATTTTAGCATTAGATATGATAAGATTTTGAGCATTTAAGGAGCTAATTAATACCAAATCCCATATTAGTTTCTACCTTGTGCGCCAATCAAAACAACTGTTTAAAATCACCGATAGACCACATCACCACCCGTGCCTCCACTATCAACCCACAATGAATTTAAGTTATAGAGATTTTGCGGAAGATTTGTTAAAATTTTCACTCATAATTTGAATTGAATGGATGATGCGACATGGTAAGTTCTTCCCTGTTTAAATTCTCTTGAGCCATTGCAAATGAAATCATTCTGTGCATAAGATAATTCCGGAGCATCTGAAGGAGAAAGACGAGCAACTCGAAAGCTGTATCAATTCTGTGATTTTCTAAATAACCAGGTTTTAACAAGCTTCAGAGGAACAATTCCACCAAGAAAGCCAACCACCAGATGATCGTCAAGGGCACTGAAGATGAAAGAACCAGAGGAAGGGGAAGGCTCTTCTCCAAGGGCCACAAAACAATTGGAATACACTCCGAGGCCAGAACCTGTCATTAAGACAACAACGAAGAAATTTTTCATCCAGCCTCCGACCTTCGGATATATAGAGGAAAGCACAAGGTCCAATATAGAACTCCCACATTAGGGAGAAATCTTTAACAAGATCATCCGGGAGGAATACCCAGAATATGTCCCACACAATGATCTTGATGTAAGAGTTCTCGATGACGAGGTGTTCCCGAACATCCAACGATCATACCTACATATGGTGGCAAGCAGAACCCCCATTTTTCCCTACATAAAAGTCCTGAAGTGGCTCATTGACCACACAGACACACATAAATGTTTAATCAACAATGACAATGGTGGGTGTGTCGGAGTGTTCCTTCCGGTAGAAGTTCAGAAATACTACAAACTCAAAGACCCCGAGGAGCATCTAGATACATATTTCATCGTGAAGTTCTATGAACTCCACAACACCAGCCGGGTGATGGCCTCATGGTGGAGGGAAGACAAGAAGTTCACCAACCGGAGCATTGGCTAGTACGGGATGACCAAATTAAGGGAGCTATACATCTATTTGATGGATCTCATCTGCCGATTATATGGAGAGAAGGACTGCACCATATTTTCAGAGGCATGGATGCCCTTGTCTTACACAGTGGCGATCTCCAGGAGCAGTTTCAACTAGGGAGAAATAATTTCTAAACAACTGAGCATCTGTGTACAACATGCTCAGACATAGAAGGAAGGAGAGACACCAACTTTCTCGATGTCATGTGTGCCGGAAAAATCTTCGCTTGCATGTTGTTGAGCTCCTGGTCCATGTCTACGTCAGCGTGCTATGGGAAAATAGGTATAAGAAGTCTTACTCCCTCATCTGCGATGAATTCATCGCACAAATTTATTTTATTCTTTTTAAGGAGGAATGCCCGAGACTATCGACTGCGGCCAAGAAAATGATATCCAAGGTAGGCCACTGGTACTTGGACGAGCGCGACACCTACATCAGGGTGTTTGGGGCCACTAGAGCACCACACCTCTTACCATATCATGTCTTGGACTGACTTGTAGTAGGAGAAATATGCTATCAAACCATCTTGCAAGGCTACAATGCCACCTTGGTCAAGGACAAGAAGCAGGTGTTCATGCCTATAGTTTCCATGTAGGGTTCTGCTTGGTAAACGATATCACTCAAGCCAAACAAGAAGGGCTGAGCCAACTCGAGTTGATTCTCGACGGTCTGATTCTACAAGCACGATCCAAAGGTCCTAGTCTTGCAACATGCTTCACAAGTGTTGTCTTGTTGGCTGTACGCCCACAACAAATTCAAAGATGAAGTCTTCACAGAAAATGCCCAAGACTAGGATGAGGTGGTACAAAGGATGACCGACCCAAAAATGAACAGGTTTAGGGCCATGAGCCTGGATGAATAGGCAATAAATATATAACAATCGACTCAAGAGGCCCTCAGAGCCAGGGAAGAAATCAGAGCGACAGAGGCAACAAAGGTTCCTCTGGCGGCTCTGATGAAAAACAAGGGATTCCTTATGAAACCAGAGGAATATAAAAGGGTATTGCTCATGATAGAATAGGTGCAATGAGTAATTGATCAGCTGTAGAATGACCTGAACCTCATAGGAATGACAAGGTTCCCTACCGACAACCCAATTGAAAGTCAGGTAGGTCCAGGCAACCCTTAGCTAATACAAATTGACAAAATCGTCGGGTTAGATAAACCTAAAGTTACAACAGCACAGGTCAGATCACCAGGGCATGTTTCAACTCATCCAGAGATAGAAAGGACATCAGGGAGAGAAAATTCACCAAACCCCCTCCATGACTTAATAACAATCTATGATGATGAGGAGAGTTCGGAGGTGTCCTTGGTGACTCCGGTGCAGATCACAGAGAAAAAGGAACCCAAGAAGGCATCTTCCCTAGCTCCCAATGCTCAAATTCAAGGCCTCCCATAGAATGACTAGGAGGTCAAAAGTGTCTTAGACACCAAGCTACTCGATGTACCGGAGACTCAAGTAGATAGCCCGAAGGATGAGCCAGGATCGGGTGAACAAGAAGAAGAAGTACCACATCAGGAAATCAATATCTCCACAATCGATTATCAAGTAAGTACCGAGCCTACCCCTGATGTTTTGATTTCAGCCGATACTCTACCTCTTGAGGAGCAACAACCAAAAGCCAGACCTTCGGAACACATGAAAGAGGTTCAAGAACCCTATCTTGAACAAATACACACCATCAGGAGCCTGTGAAATATGCTTACCTGGGGAGGTCAAAAAATCCACAAAACCATGGATGAGGTTGTTGATATACAAGCCATATCCTATGATTGGAAGAGGAAATCCATCATGAAGAGAACCACCAAGAAGAGGAGAATTACTCTGGATCGCTCCATCCTCATCACCACAGAGGAAAAATTGATTAACACGGAGCATGCCAAGACATCCGAGCTTATCGACGCAAGGATGGAAATCACATATGCCACCCTGGATAGAGAGAAAAGGGATGAGGAGGAGTTGGCCTCTTCACTGAAGGAGTTGGAACATCTATGCCATTTGGTGAAATATTACTAGGACACCACACAGGCCATGGTGTTCCTGAAAAGCGAATTCCAGGAGGCCTATGGTAAATTTACGAATGAGCGACACCTTTTCACTGTAAAGATAGCTGAGTTTGAAGAAGACACCCTCATGGCCCTGACGATGTGCAAGGATATGGAAAGGTGGTATGAGGAAGAACACCAAGAAGTGGAAAAGATCGACTACATTAGTGTGGTTCAACAAGGCCAATATGTCAAAGAGCACAACATCCGGGTACTAAGGGAAAGCAACATCGACCGCATAAAGAATTCGACCGAATACTGGGTGAAAATGTCCCAAGAACCTCCTCGGGAAATCCAAGAGAAATGGACCGAGTGCAAGAAGAGCTGGACCAAGATCAATCGAGTTATGAGAGATATCGGCCTGCTTGAATTCGACACACTTGATGACTTTTTCGACTTGCGTGACATAGTCAAATTACATGCCGAATAAGACTCATCATGGGTTGCGGAGATAGAAAAGGTGGCGAACATGGTGCCAGGTCAAGTGAAACAGTTCATGGAACACCCGATCAAGGCTTGAACCGTGTTTTAGCAGTTAAGTGCTAGAATAGTCAAGTGTCGGGAATGGGTAGTGGAGATAAGAGAGATCCTTTCGGCCCCAATAGAACAACACAGATTCTCATATGCCAACACATGTGAGGATCTCTTCGTCAAATGGTCAGAGTACGAGAAGAGTCATCCACTCAAGTGAGATCATTTGATGACTCTTAGAAGACTGAGAGATGAAAGCACCATGTGGCGAGTTTTTTGTTTTACTTAGCTACACTTTTGATAGTTATTTTTAGTTAATAATATGTTATAAATAAGAGGATTGACCTATTAGCAAGGGTCGATGGTTGTTGCAAAGACCCTCATTTTTGGATTTGTAAAGAAATATTTCAGAGCTACCTTAATTGAGAAGTTCTGTTTAGGACCAGAGACAAGTTTGTGTTTTTCATCAAAAGTGTGTGTGATTGGATCTGAAGAAGAATGATTTTTGATTTTATCTCATGAATGGATGTTGTAAAGAGTAAGAACCTCTGAATCTGTTGATAAGTTATCTGATTCAATATTTTTACAGTTCTTGTCTTTAATGATGAAAATTAAATTGTTGTGTTAATATGTGATTGATGATTAGTGTTAAGAAAACTATTTTTCTTTCCATCATCTATTTCATGTATGTTTTCTCCTGATAATCATATCTTAGTCAATAATTGGAACACCAACAGGTTAATGTATTAGTACTAGGCTTGTTGTAGGTGTAAGAATCATTGTTTGCATGCTTGAGTAGAAAGGTTATATTAAACTCAACCTTCTTCAGTAGTTAATTCCTTTTCCCCTTTGTTCCCCAACTGGTTTATACCAGCATTTATCTTGTATCGGTCCCACCTATAAGAGAAAATACAAAAAAGAGAACTTTTGAACTAAAGAAGGAGCTTTCACAGGAAGACATCCTATCAATCACTACGTACAACCCATCGATTAATTGGCCGGATCACAAGATCTAGAGAACCATTCCACCATTAAATGGTGTAGATTCTAATTGGGCCTCAACGATGGCTTTGGTTCCTATTGTTGAGTTAAAGGGATTTAGGACCCCTCAACAGATCCATAAACAAAATCACCATCAAGTATAGATTTCCTTTGCCTAGGATAAATGACTGAATGGATTGTTTGAGCGGAGAAAATTATTTTTCAAAAATAGACCTGAAAAGTGGATATCACCAGATAAGGATGAGATAAGGTGATGAGTAGAAAACAACCTTCAAAACAAATGAAGGGTTGTATGAGTGGCCTGTTATGCCATTTGGATTGACAAACGCCCCAAGAACTCTTACGAGGTTGATGAATGAGGTATTAAAATATTTTATTGGTAAGTTTGTGATTGTATATCTAGATGATATATCTGTCTTTAGTAAAACTAGAGAAGAGCATTTGAGGCACTCAAAATTAGTAATGAGAAGATTGCAGTGGGAGAAGTTGCTGATAAATATGAAGAAATCCTCTTTTATGAAGACATAACTCATTTACTTGGGTTTTGTAATCTCTTCAAATGAATTGAAGATGGATCCATAGAAGGTGAGAGAAATCAGAGAATGTCCATCGCCAAGGAGCATATTCAAGGTGAAAAAATCCGATGGATTAGCAAGTTTATATCGAAAGTTCATTAGAAATTTCAGTGGTATTTATACATCAATATTGGATACGATGAAGAAGAGACACAATAATTTTAAGTGAACAAAAGAAGATGAGAAAATTTTCAGGATACTAAAGGAGAAGATAACAGAACAATCGATTTTGGTCTTGCCAGATTTCGGGAAGATGTTTCAAGTACGATGTGATGCTAGTGGAGTAGCAATTGGAGCATTCTCGAGACAAGACAATAGGCATGTTGCATATTTCAGCGAGAAATTGAATGACACCAAGAGGAAGTACTCCACATATGATAAGGATTTTATGCAACAATTCAAGCCTTAAAGAAATGGAGGCACTACCTTGTTCCAATTTCTACTCCAGTAACATCACATAGGCTTGTTGCATATTTCAACGAGAAGTTGAATGACACCAAGAGGAAGTACTCCACATATGATAAGGAATTTTATGCTGTAATTCAAGCCTTAAAGAAATGGATGCACTACCTTGTTCCAAAAGAATAAGTTTTGTACAACGATAATCATGCTTTACAATTCTTAACCAGACAAGAGAAGATAAATCAAAGACATGCCAAGTGGATAGAGTTTATGAAAAATTTCACTTTTGTCATTAAACATATTTATGTAATGCTAACAAAGTTGTTGATTCATTGAGCATGAGATATCTGATTCTGCAGGAATTTCGAGTGAAAAATTTAGGGTTCGAACACCTTAAGGAGATGTATTTTGATGATCCATATTTTAAAGAGGCGAACAAAGCATGTGCAAACGATGTTCTTAGAGACAGAAGTCAGTGGACAAAGTATCTAATTCAAGATGGATTTTTGTGTGAAGGTAGCCAGTTGTGCATACCAAAGTGCTCGATGAGAGATGATCTGCTGAAGGAAAAACATAATGGAGTTCTAGCAGGACATTTTGGCCATGACAAGACATTTACACAATTGAACGGTTCATACTATTGGCTAGGTATGAGGGAAGATGTGAAGAAATTTTTAAACATATGTAAGATTTTCCAATATGCAAAAGGAAAGCAATAGAACATTGGGTTATATCAACCATTTCCTATTCTAGATAGGCCTTGGGATGAAGTAAGCATGGATTTCATGTGGGGATTTCCAAGAACACAAAGGGGAAGTGATTCCATATTTGTTGTAGTTGATAGGTGCCCAAATATGGCACACTTTATCCCATGCCGTAAAACTAATGATGCAACACACATTGCAAATATGTTTTTCAAGGAAGTTGTGAGACTTCATGGGTTGCCCAAGAGTATTATCTCAGATAGAGACACAAAATTTGTTGGTCATTTTTGGAGGACATTGTGGAAGAAATTGGGGACGAAATTATCCTTCATTTCAACATATCACCCTCAAACAGATGGACAGACTGAGGTGGTAAATAGAAGTTTAGGAAATTTGCTGAGGATTCTGGTCACTGAACATCATAGCCAGTGGGATTAGATTCTGTCACAAGCAGAGTTTGCTTACAATGACTCACCAAGCATGAGTACAGGAAAGAGTCCATTCCAGATAGTGTATGGAATGAAGCCAAGAGGAGTATAAGAGTTGAGATATTTAGAGTAGAGTGAATTCAAAAGTGTTGGAGCAGAAGACTTCATTGCAGAAATGAAGAAGCTTCATAATCAGATCAAAGAGCAGTTGCATAACAACAACATAAAATATAAACGCAGAGTTGATCAACATAGGAGAGAAATTTAGTTTGAAGTGGGAGATCAAGTTCTGGCACATGTTAGGAAGGAAAATTTCCCAAGGAGAACATATAACAAATTGAAATTGAAGAAGATAGAACCGTGCAAGACCCTAAGGAAATTTGATGCAAATGATTATGAGATAGAGCTGCCAGAGGATGTGGGTATATCGCCCATATTCAACATTTTAGACATGTACCCTTACAAGGAAAATGACACAAAAGGATAAGAAGATAAAAAAGAGATCCAGTGGGAGAAACAGATGCCTATAGGAAAAAATCCGCAGATGGAGGAGATCATAGATCACAGGATTGGTAAGAAGACCATAAGGAAGACTTATTTTGGGTATTTGGTAAAGTTGAAAGGACACCCAATAGAAGATGTCGGTTGGATAAATGAAGCATATATTCAAAAGCAAGGAAAGTCAATGCAGGAGCTCATGGACAGGAGTCCATGAATTTTTGTTTAGAGGAGTATGATGCAGGAGAATCATCATCAGCGTGCAAGTGGAGGACAACTCAATGCCCTAGCGTGCATTTTGAAGTGATTTTAAAATTTAAGGATGTCGTATCATATAAATATCTTGAAAGGATTGTAATTAAAGTTCTTAAATGATAAGAGGTTGAACCATCATGTGAGATCAATGGAGATTGTATTTTATTTAATGTAATTAATAGTAGTACAGATTTGAAGCATTCACTCTTATCTGTCTGTACCCATCCTTTATTGTAATTAGACTTAATGGTTGAAAGCTTTTACTTTGATTAGATATCACTAAGGTAGTCAGAGGGAAAATCTCTGTGAGCCCTTCTTGTATAAATATATGTATTGTATGCCCAAATGAGGCTGTTGAAAGTTGCTGAAAGTTATTGAAGTTGTTATTGTCAAGGCCAGTGAAGCTTATTGTAATTGTATGAGTCCATGTACATACCATTTGAATGAATATAACAAAGAAGTGTTGATCCAAAATGTTTGGTATTGCTGTTACTGTGTCTATCTGAATGAATGGTAGGATTTCTATTTAATTGTATTCTCTATATTTACTTGTTCTTATGTTATGGATGCATTACATGGTTGAATATATGAATCTATGAGGATTAGATAAGTTTCAATTGTTTCTCTTCTACGAGCTCATGGAAGGAGTGCATAGTTTTCGCAAGGCACGTGTTGATGGAGTCTAGTTTGACTCAAAAGCTCAAGAGAGATGATGTGAAGATTTATTCACAAAGAGTGCACATTGTTCGCAAGGTGTGCATCGACAGAGTCTATTTTGAATTAGGAGCTCAGGAGAGACAACGTGAAGCTTCATTTGCAAAGGAGTGTAGAGGACCATGCAAGGTGTGCATAGTTAAAAACACACTCAACGTCATATTGTTCAAGATGAACAATTGAGTCATGTGAGAACTGTTTCAAGGAGTGCACATTCGCCCATAAAGGGGATAAGTTGAAAGAAACCTATTGCAAGGTGTGCACAGGGTCGAATTTTGGCTAAGTGTCGAAGAAATCATTTTGAGAGGTGCAAGGAGTAAGTGTCGAAGAAAAATTCTGAGAAGTTAAAAGTTCCAAGGAAGAACAAGCTCAAAAGAGATAGCAGATGGAAATCCTTTAGTAGGGAGGAGCCCACTGGAAATTTCCCAATCAACGAGCAAGAACCAAACGGAGGAATCAAGATCTTTCAAGACCGTGGGATCTGGGAGAGTTGCACGGAGGATAGTCTTCTAAGTCCTTCGGCACTTCGTGTATTCATAGGTTTGGAAGTGTTCAAGAAGCATGATTTTTGAAGTCCTGAAGCTGGGAAGTAAATCGAGGCCATTAGTATCGAGGAGGATACGTGGAATCATATCAGAGAGTCCGAGAGATAACGCTCTGGGAGATTTGTGTGGAGAAAAGAGCGATTTCTGCTGAATTCGTGAAGGATGAAGAGATCTGGACCATTGGATTCAAGAAGGACATGTGGTAGAGATCTGTGTGCTCCAGGAGAAGAGCACTTCAGAGAAATCGAAGAGTAAGTTCCTGAAGGTTGAAAGTCCCAAAGGCCGAAGTTAATAGGAGCCGTTGATAAACAGAGGGACACGTGGAGAGTGGAGATTCACTCCAAAGAATAGTCACTTTGGAAGAAGTGAAGTGTGAAGAAACGAGAACTCCCGAAGGTCGGAGTGTCGGAGTTCATCTAAGCTGCCTATTGGAAAAGGACACATGGCGGAAGATATGTCACTCCGAAAGAAAGAGAGCAGAGGAGCATTGACTGGAAGTCGTCCAAAGTCAGAACAAGGGAAAAATATTGATCGATGATCTAGGTGAGCATGTGGCGCTCGATCTGTAGCTCCAGGTATGAATCACTCTGGGGAAAAGGGTGTTTGGAATGCTCGAAGTTCCCAAAGCCGGAGTCTCGAAGTGAATTACAGTCATTGGCTGTCAGAGAAGCTTTAGCTGTAGATCTTGTTCGGGTGATTTTGCTGGTTCAGAGTTTGGGGAAAAAGGAGTTAGCTACACTCAAAACCACTGAAGCTCAAAGTCACAAAGGGGGTGAGCCAAAGTTTATATCCAGTGGTCGTAATGAAGAGGATCCTAGCAGAGGAGCTAGTGTTCGTCATTTAGAGTTACTAGAAGTGTCAGAGAAATGGTGTGTGGGTGAAACAAGCCTGCGTGGATAACCAAAGGGGGTCTATGTGAATTGATTTCAGGGTCTAGCAGAGGCCCGAAGAGACAATTTGGCTCAGTGAATTAAATATCCTTGACCAGGAGGTCGCACAATCCCAAGGAGAGAAGGGGGGATAAATCACACACCTTACTTTCCTTAGAATGATTGGTGGAAACTTGGGTTACATTTTTGTAAGTGCGGGGAAACTTGGGATCATTACCAAGGAGTGGACCCATCTTCCCTCAACACCATAGGTGCACCAGAGAGGTTGGATGACCCCATCAACACAATCATGAGGAGTCATGACGATTGACATGAGAGAGTGCGCAATTAAAGGGGCACACACCCAAGGATGGGGCATGCCGGTCCAAGAGATAAACGATTGATCAATGTGTGGGATTATATGGGTGCACCAGGTCCATGAAAGCGATGTGATGAGTCGGTTGAGTGTGGGTTCATGAAGGGGTGTGACACATGGAAGAGACATGAAATTTGACACAAGTAACCATTGGAGTCCATATAAGAGAAAGGGTGCACCACCAAAGGAAGGAATGGAGAATTTGGGCAAGATATTTGGAGAACAAGTCTGAGGCATTTGCAACAGTGAATTGAGGTAGAGTTGCCAAGATGGAAGACAAGTAGCCAAGATTTGGATTCTTTGGGAGGTTTTGGGGAATTCTAGAAATGAAGGTTTGTAGAGGCATGTGTGAGGCATAAATGAAATCTATGTTAGCTTAGTGAAATTCTGTGGAAATGAAGGGACAACAAGTGTGTGGTTGTTGGCATGTTTGATGCACCATAATTGGTTGTAGAGATGGTTGCAGTAGAGAGTGTTGGTGTGATGAATATGTTATTGAGTGTCTTGGTGAGGTGAGGTGAGTCACGTGACTTTGCAGAATTTTTAAACTAAGTCGATAGATCTCTTATTGTAACCATTTCACAATAACAAAGACTTAGATGGGTATTAGGCATGGTTTGTGCCACCCACACTATTTTTGTGTTTGTCTTTGTTTGTTCCATAATTATTCTCTTGGATTCTCATGTTTATGGATGCATGCTTAAATAAGACTAAGTGTTAAGCTATTTAACAATTTTCTAAGTAAGAAATATTTTTACTAGACTAGGAGTGTGACTTGCCACTAGCCTATAATGGAGTATGGATATGCTCTAGGTGAAGAGGCGTAGTCTAGATGAAGTGTTCTTGGTGTTCTAAGAAACCAAGTAAGAATCACCGTAGTGTTGCATGCCCTCTGAGGTACATGTTTGAAAGAGACACTATGGAGATATGACAAGTGGTATTAGATTAGATTTGGATCCTCCCCACTACTGCAGTCAAAAAAATTCTGGGGGAGGGGCGCACTTGTTTGGAAAGACAATATGGGCACATGCTTGGTGAGGGCTCGATGGACTAACCCATCGTAGAGGCGACCAGAGCAAGAAATTGGTCATTTGTGATAGAAGTGAAAGTTAAAGTTGCAAATGAAGCCGTGACTTGCGAACAAACCTAGGTGCACCCCTTGAGCAGGCCAAGCACAAAGTTTTGTGGGTAAATAAAGAACTTGGGTAAGGAAAATGAATGCAGAACTTGTCTTAGACTCGAACACAAAATCTATTGGGCGTAGACCTTGGTGAATGGTTTAGCAAGGGGGGTTGTTCCATCACAAGTGGTTTGAGCCCAGTCCTATGTGCATATGCATACCAAGGGAAAAGTTCGTGAGGGTGAACCAAACACATGGATGTGCAAATGACCACATGACTCATTGCAGACTTGGGACAATGCAGGAGTTACATAGAACTCTTAAGAATACTAGTTGACGAGGGTCAAGAAATGAGATGGATGATGCAAGTGAAAAATATTGGAAGGTCAAGAGAGACAATAAACTCAACAATTCAAGAAACTCCAAGAGGATTTGGAGAGGATGGATGAATATGATGCACAGCTAGATTCCGAGATAAACAAGCTTAAGGCATTAACGAGGAGGACTGAGACTTTGGTTGAAACTACATTGGGATCACTCAAGGAGGAAAGAATCCAACATGAAGGTAGCACAAAAACAAAGGATCAACCCATGTCACTCATGAGGAAAGGTAGGTTGATTGAAGGTTACCTCTGTTCGCAAAATAATTTTATAAGGAATTTTCCAATGCAAGGGAAGTTGGATTTATTGGTTGAGGAGGATGTTTGAATCACACCAACAATGGAGGAGTAAAAACCCTTGGCAAAGACTATTTAAGAGCATAAAATGACATAAGGGATGATTGAAGTCATGGAAACGTTGGTGGAACGATTGCAATAGTTCAAGACAAGAGGTCAAGGACAATTTTCACAAAGTCAAGCAACTGAAGGAATCTGCTTTGTGGACACAACAATAAGTGGGATGAAGATGGAATATTTGGTTGACACTGGAGAAACACACAATTTTGTGAGTGAACGACCCGTGAAGTCTCTTCATCACAAACTTGAGAGTTTCACTGGAAAGTGTAAAGTGTTGAAGTCAACATCGATGCCAATGATGGGGAGTATTCGTTCAACACCATTGAGAGTGGAGGAGTGGTTTGGCAACATGGATCTGTTGGTAGCCCCATTGGAATATCACGTGATGATATTGGGCTTGGACTTCCTCATACTTTTCAAAGTAGCTCCACTTATTCACGAAAGTCGGTTAGTATTCTTGGATAAGGCTAGAACACCAAGTGCACCCTTGACGATGAAGATGAAGCTTGAGAGGACACTTAGGATCGATGTGATAAGGTTGGTAGAAGGAGTCAGTGGGAGCACTGACAAACCTTGCAAAGTGACACAACAATAAGAATTCATCCACACGATAACATCTCTGAGTAGTTTGGGGCAAGAAGAAGAACAACAGATCGTGGCAAAGACTTTGGTGAAGATATCCATGGGGAATGTTGGTCGATTGAGGGACCTACAGAACCATGAACATGAGTGCAAGAGAGAATTGGACTCTTCACTTCCCATGGACCAGCAGGAACATCACTAAGTGAATAGTCATCAATAACATATTATAGACATTGTGGAAGATCGAGTAGTAGACTTAGTTGAGCCAAGAAAGTGCATGGAGGTACTTACTCAACTAGATTTGGAGACGTATGGGGAAGAGGTAGGAGTTTAAGACCGACACCCATCAATGATCATGAATTTTTTTAGGAAGGCCATGGGGATATATGATTTCCAACTTACTACAGAATGACTTGAGGAGTTGAGATGCACACCGAAGGAAGCTCATTTTGTCATGCGATGCTTGCGAATATGGCACAAGTCAAACATGCTGTATGACAATAGACTTAATGGTGGCTATTGGGTACACTCTACCTGCTAAACAAAGAAGACATAAACGTGTTTCCAGGAGCAAGAAACAAAAATAGTGATACCTAGTGGAGGTTTCATCGAAAGGCTTAGGTAAGAAAGTTGCAAAATGATGACTCAGTTGTGAAGGTGACTTGCCAAACTATGACAAGTGAAAAAACCTTGTGAAAAAATGAAGGGGTTCGTTTTAAGTGAGATAAACAAGTTGAGACTACAGTGGGTGACTCAACAAGACCAACATGGGTTAGATAGGATGATGATGAGGCAGAAAAAAAATAGTTTGTTGGATGTGGAGACGTGCATTGTCTAGTGATGAACGTGGCGGTTGGATCAATCAACCAACTAGTTCAGAACTTGAGATGATCCAATGTACATGAAACACAAATGAGAGAGTCGAAATATTGAAGCCATCAAGGGTCAAGAGCATCCAACACTTGGGCACACTTAGAATAACTTCCCGAAGAGAGTTTGTCTTTATGACAACAATTGAGGACAATAGTCATCAAGTGGTGAAGAGATCCAAAGATGGGGAAAATACACCATGGAAATAAATGGATGTTGCCAAAGATGGAAACAAATTTGAGTGGGGGAGGATGCAAGGTCTCCCATGACAACCACCAAGTGCGTGTGCTCCTTAGGAAGATTCGACGACAGAACAGACAAAGAGCATAGGGAAGAAGCAATCGGTTGGGAGAACAAAGACATTTGGGTGTGAGCAGGAGAAACTTGGGTGCATGATGGTGACATGCGGCATGAAGGGGGAACACACCTTACTTTCCTTAGAACGATTGATAGAGAATTGGGTTACATTTGGGCAAGGGAAAAGCAACTTGGGAGCATTCCCAAGGAGTGGACTTGTCTTCCCTTGACAACTGGAGAGGTTGGACGACCCCATCAACATACCCATGAGGAGTCACGAGGATCAACATGAGAGACCACACAAAGCAAGGGGGGTGCACCCAAGGATGGGGCACGTCAATCTAAGAGATTAACAGTTGATGGGCCCATAGGATTAGATAGGCGCACTGGATCCACAGAAGGGGCACGATGAGTTGGTTGAGTGTGGGTTCATGAAGGGGCATGACACACTCAAGTAAGATGATGTTTCACACAAAAGTGACCCTTGGAGTCCATACAAGAGTAAGGGTGTACCACCAAAAGAAGGCATGTAGAATTTGGGAAAGGGATTTGGAGAACAAGTCTGAGGGAAGTCTATGGAAATGAACTAAGGCAGAGTTTCCAAGATGGAAGACAAGTAGCCAAGAGTTGTATGCTTTAGGAGGTTTTGGGGAAGTCTGGAAACACAGGTTTGTGGAGGAATGTGTGAGGAAGAACCGAAATATGTGTTAGCTTGGTGGAATTATGTGGAAATTAAGGGACAACAAGTCTGTGGTTGTCGACATGTCTAAGATGCACCACAGGTGGTTGCAGAGATGGTTGCGACAGAGCGTCTTGGTGTGACAAATCTATTTTTGAGTATCTTGGTGAGGTGAGGCGAGTTGTGTGACTCTTCCAAATTTTTAAACCAAGTCGATGGAGCTCTTATTGTAATTGTTTAGCAATAACGAAGAATGAGACAGGTGTTAGGCACTATTTGTATCACCCACACTATTTCTATGTTTGTCTTCATTTGTTTCACAATTGTTCTCTTGGATTCTCATGTTCATGGATGCATGCTTGAATAAGACTAAATGTTAACATGTGTTAAGAATTGTCTAAGTAAGTAGGAGTTGCACTAGAGTAGGAGCATGATTCGTCGGTATCCTAGAATTGAATATGGTTATTCAAGAGGTGAACAATCACAAGATTTGATCAAGCGTCTTATGGGGTCATGACAATTGTACCAATGATGACATTATTTTAGAGTTTATTTTTTTATATTAATAATTTGTTAAGTATTATAATAAATATGAAATTCATTATTTATTTATTTAATAAGAAACAAACAATAACTATAAAATTTAGTAATAATTTATATAATAAGCTATAAATATAGGGGAAGTGAAGAATGTTTTTGATATATTTTTTGGTTCTATTTTTACCTTTTGATACAATTTTTCATCAAAATAAATCACACAATTTACCACCCAAAAAATGAATATATGACATTGTTATTAAAGATACACTAAATATATGACACTGTTATTAGTCCCTTCCCTTCGGGTTGAGGGACTATTAGTAATCGATTTTCAGTCTTTCTAATAACTTGACACACAAATCAATGTATTTTAATTGTTTTAACCAAACTTTTCCAGAAATCATACAATTTAGATTATTTTTTAACCTAAGTTTTGAGTTCTCCCTCTTATTTGGCCTCTTCTCGAGGCATAGGGGAGAATATCTTAGGGTTAGCGTTGATTTAAAGTTCACATTTGTTTCTGATTTTTAATCAATGAAGTAATGTTAGAGATCAATCTAGCATTACTTCATAAACATTAAATGTTAGCCCATATTTATCCAACCATATATTAGTGTATGTGTGTTGCTTCCACGCAGAAAAATTTTAGCTTACACATAGAACACTCTACTTTTGACACAACACACATAGGCTCTATTTCCTCCTCGCTTTCCCCTTCTACTCAGGGTACGAGTTCTCGGCCCCTCCGTTCCTTTGTTCTTAAGCTCATGGTTAAAAATATTAACCCCACGAAAACAGTAACTTGGGACTTACCTGGGCGCCTCTGCCCTTCACTTGGCATTCCTTGCATACGACCTTGGCCTCAAGATGCAGATTATGTGCATCCACAAGTGCAATGGGTGGTGATATTTCCTCAAAACTTCAGCTATGACACCATTTCATGCATAAAGCAAGGTGGAGTTCCACCTTTATCTCTGCAATTTTTCGTGCATTTTTCCCTGCAATTTTTCATACAAAATTTAAGGTTAAATTGCAAAAATCAGTTCAGTCCGAAACATATTTTAACAATGAACTTACCACCATATATGCAGGTAGTATTCTCTGCAACTAGAAGGTGGAGTTCGACAAAGGTAAGGGCCTTTGTATGTGCAATTTTTCTATATTTAACAAAACCCACTCACACATATCACTAGATTAAAAAATATAAGCCTACTACAAAGCTTTGAAGTACCTTATATAGCTTTGTTGTCCAATGTCTCTCTGCTAGTCTCTGCAGGTCAGAACCTCTTGAGATTAACTCCTCCTCCTGGGATTAGCTCCTTGCTGTACAACTTGGCATTCCTTCCATTTGTAATGTATCCTTACGATTGATAATTTGCTATTTCAATTGAAATGATTGAAAGAAAATAGAGACTTTCGACGCTGTTCGGGAAGGAAAAGATCTCTTTGGGGCTAGGGTTGTATCACCCATAGATGCTTAATGTCGATTGAATTTCCTTTTGGAAAACAAGAGGAGCTAAACCAAACCAAGTACAAGGCCCCTTCATTTACTTTCTCTCCAGTCATCTTTGCCTTGCCTCTCTCAAAAGGCATAAGTAAAGACCAAGGCCCAAGAAATCTATAAGTAGTTGTAATACCCCACACTTGACTTTAGAAGCACTCAGGTCCTTGTCCTTTTGCCAACAATCCAAAGCAGATAACATTACATCCTTCCGTATACAAATATTTCGTGAGCTATAGCTCATTAACCTTCGTGCTCAGTCCCTCTACGATGAAGGAGAAATTCCTTTTAACTGCTTGCTTGGATTTAGTCAATAAAGCTAGAACTTATGATATTCGATAGAGTACGACACTTAGTTACAAATGGTATCGAACCAAGCTCTTGAAACTAAACCATTAGATCGTGAACCGAAGAAGATAACGTTGCATCCTTCAGCATACAAATATTCCGTGAGCTATCGCCCAGTAAACTTCACGCTCGGTCCCTCTACGCTGAAGGAGAAATGCCTTTTAACTAGAGTATACACAACATCCGACCCTAGTTTAGGGCGAAACATGATTTCTGATAAGCACATGTGAGTCTATGCATGTATGATACGTGGATGGTGACTTGATAAATCATGTCAAAAATATAGGGCTTGATGTGAACTTGATTATATTATATTATTATAAATGTTGAATCCAATCACTGACAATGCCTACAAGGATGACGCCTTTTGCGTAGATATTTGGGGTCTTTCAATTTATATATGGATCTCCACCTAAGTCGAGAACTATGAGTGTGAGTGCTGGAGGTAAGGTAAGGTAAAGGGTAAGGTAAGGTAAGGATCACTTACCAAACTAACTTGTTGACAGGCAACAAAAAGAAGAAGTACGAGCTTAATCTGGAAATCACCAATCGAGCGAGTTTGTGGAACCCCATCTTCTTTTTGAACAAAACTTCATTTTACGGCATGGATGTAGGCCACATATTCTCATCAGCATGCCAAAAGTTACGTTCAAGCCATGAACATGAATAAGAGCGATAGGAGTGGTTTACCTTTGTTTTACAGATGAGGTTCTTACACTGATCTCACTTTTTCTTGCTAAGACTATGGGCTAAATCTTGCAATTAGTGGACGGAGAAGAGCAAGGAAAAAACTATTGGATTCACTCAAAAGAAGGGACTGACGCCATGTTACCAAAAATGTACAATGGAAACATTTAAAATCAATATGGAGACTATGCAATCATCATTCAATCTTTAAGAATAATTTAGCGTGGAGAAAACCCAAACTGCTTTTCTAAGCATTGGTGCTTCTCTACCAAGTATCAGGCTTAGTGCTTCTCTGCCAAATATCAACAATTTTCAGAGCTAATTAGCAGTATACCTACCACTATTTCCTCCCACAATCGTCAAAATCCCAATGTCCAAGAAGATCCTATCGCTAATAAAGGAATGAGGTTGCAAGCATAAGACATTGAGCTACATTGGAATGAAGGATTCTATATCAGCTAAGAAAAGAATGATTAAAGAAAAATAACATAGACAATAATTACCCTGACAGGTTGATATATGGCCTTGTTATGGAGATCTAAGTGAAAGGATGGAGATTTCGCCCGAGCATAAGAATGTCTTCGGTAAGCTCGAGTGCTTGTCTACATTCGAGTGCTTGCCTACACTTGCCTACAAAGAGAGTTCGAATGCTTGCCTACAAGAGATATTTCAAGTGCCCATCCCTGTGCTAGTTTGTTGAAGCGATAGCGAGGATATCGATTTGCTACACCCTTGGAGTGTCCCAATCCTGGTTGTGTGATTGATAGATGCAAAGGAACAAAGATAGGGAAAATACGAAAGCGTTCATGAAAATTGCAACACATTTGGAGAGTTGTTTGAAAGTTGACATACTATAAATGATGAATGCAACAATAATTATTACACTACTCGTGGTGCACTTAAAAATGTCACAAAAATTGGCATAAAATCGCTCGTCTTGAAAAATGTCATGGAAAATTCTCATCATTTATTACTTTCCATCTGTCAACAATGTCTGTATCATTCATTACTTTCCAACTCCGTGTGTAAAGATTTATTTTTTGGTACACAGAAAACTTTAAGCTTACACAAATATATTTTGAAAATGTCATTCTTGAAACCAGACTTAACTGTCTTCATATATAAATCATATCATATATAACTCATATCAAAGCTATGTTAGAAGAGTACTCGTATCTTAGTGTACACAATAACAATCTACTTCATTATTATATAACTCATATCTCTCTAAGTTAGAAGAGCATTGGTTAGATACTTAGTATGATGTATGTAGTATCATGTATATTTATGACAAAGTCAAACACCAAGCTTCTCTACCTTCTAGGCAGGGACTTGTTGCTCAACAACTTTTCTTGTTAAAGACACAATTTTTGATGTTATTGAGACATAAATTTAACATCATAATCAATGTTAGCTCGACTTTAATGATCTAGTCATTGGCTTTATTGAGCCATTAATCCAATGCAATTGTCAACTTTAGTGCATCTAATTTGACCTTAAGTTTGACACTAAAATTGATGTTATTTTGTTATCACAGTCTTTTTAATATAAAGACATAAAGAAGATGGCATGTAGGCATGGAATTTGACGTTCCACATGACAATTTTTTTTTTTTCATTTTAAGACGTATTTAACAAGTAGATACCAAATCATATCGACACTTACCGGCATGTAAAATACGAACCCATCAAATAGATGTTCTACTAAGTAAGGTATCTGTCATAATTTCTAGTAGGTACTTAGCTTATTTAATCTCTACTGTATAACCTACAACATCTACATACTTGCCAGAGGTTCGTTCTAAGAGTAAATGAGATAGTAAATGAAATTTGATGTTTCCCTACTCCCATACTGTTTACACTGCAATGATTCACTCAAAGGTTAGATGTAAAATTTGGGTTGAGCCACTACAGATGGCTTGCAATTTGCAACGAATTTGGTGGAAATGCTTTATCTATGCTAATATTTCCCCACCAAAATGGATAGAATTTCTTCTTTTGAAATTCTAGAAGAAAGGTCTATATAACAACAAAAAAAATTGACATTCATGAATTTGCCAAAAACATAAAATGACGGGCATAAAAAACAAGTGACAATCATCAAATTTTCACTTGATGGGTAAGGTAAATTTGAAATTTCATGTCTGATGGCATGCATTTCATTTTAGTTCATGGCACATGGGGTTTGGCCTAGCCAACAATCGTGTTCCATCTTATTTCATTTCCATGGTTACCTTGGATCATGGCCCAAGCTCATCTCCTCTCATTCTTTGTTTCTTTGCACCAAGAGTAGCGAGGTGTTCTATAGCTTAGTATGGGGCAGATGTTGAGGCATTAATGTTATGTTATGTTAGATAATTCCACATTAAAAATAAAATTAAAGTTGGTTCAATTAAAAAAATAACAACAATAAAAATAAAGTTGGCTCAACTAAAAAAAACAATTACACACACCATGTAAAACTTGACATGGAATGAAATCATATTTTTTTTTACGAAATTGGATCCCTCTCGGTGCTTGATAGATACATGTTTAAGATGGATCTAAGCTGGTTGTAGGTTTCTTCGATAATGATGATTGTTGCGTGTCTTTCCTATCCCTCTATGATAGTGATGGTGACAACTCTTATCTCTGATCCATATCACTTAGTTGTTGGGGTTTCTCTATAGCTTGGTCTTGCCACAAAGGCTCCTCTCCCATTTGGATCTATTTCTCCTTCACCTAGATCAAGTCCAATTGTTTTACCTCCTTCAACATTGAATCTATAATCCATCTCTAGTATTCTAGGTTTGGGGGGATTCTCCTTTTGGGTTGTAGTGAAATTTGGACCCTTTAGTGTCCTTGTTAATTGCTCTCCTAGCCATGTCATTATGGATAAGGTGGTCAACATTTCCACCAATTTCTCTAAATAAGTGAAGTGCTAGTCCACTTTTTATGAGAAGCATGGTCTCATTTCAATCATTTGCTAGTATGTGGCCCAAATTAGTAGATTTTCACAATTGGGTTTCTTGGAGCTGGAAACCCCTTGTCATAGAAGAGGCATATATCTATATACATTCTTGGAGCTTCTTCATTTTATAATTCAATGGAATTGCTAATAGAGACAATATTCTCTACTATATCCCTTGGTTCTCGAGCTCTGTTGGTCTTTGTATGAATCCTTGGTACTCTACATTTTACCCCTCCATGGATTGCTTATTCTCAACCCCCTTGTCGACAAGACTGCTTAATCTCCCCTTTTGATCCTGGCTTCATGAAACACTCTCTCAAATCAGACATTGTATTGAAAAATTTCATTACTACAACCCCAAAATAGCAAAACTGTAACGTCCCTAGTTTTAAATCCTTGCAAATTATAATGTAATGATGTAAATGTGAAACCCCTTTCATTTTCCTAAGTTAATATGTCATTACCATTTAATCCTTCTTTGATTCATTATATATTCAATCATTGAATTCATGTAAGAGGGTGGGTGTGAGGAGTAACATCCCATAGTTATTGAGAGCATGGGCCTGAAGTACACTCAATATTGGGGAGAGTGAGAGTCTATTGGCTTGGGGGAAAATGAAATTTGTATGGGAAAAGAAGACAGTTTTTACATGTTGATTTTGGGAAGGAAGAGAAGATATGAGTGCTAGGAAGATCACCAAGTTGGAATATTGAGAGGGGGTGTGAGTCAATATGAACACTTTTACCACTTTTAACCACAATATATATATATATATATATATATATATATATCAACTTTATCACTATTATATTATCAATATGTCATCAATATATCATGAACATATAAATATAAGCAACATCACATCAAGTACACAACACACCAGAATTTACGTGGAAACCCAAATGGGAGAAAACCACATAATGCCTTCTTATATATCAAAATAATACATTCATTGGAAGCATTGCCTTCCCAATTCTCCAACACCAATTGAAAGGAGGCACCAATCCTCTGATTTACAAGCACCAACCTGAAGGAAGCTACAACTCCCTGAATTATCTGGCTCCAACTAGAAGGAGGCTACACCCCCCTAATTCTCAGGCTCCAAATTGAAGGAAGCTCCAACTCCCCGTGTTCTTTGACACCAACCAGAAGTAGGCTACAACCCCCTTTCCTTGCCCAGTCTTGCTTCCCTAAAATATAAGTGTAGACCAACTATCACTACCACAATCACTGCCACTGTCACATCAACCTATAACCTGTCATTGTCACTGTATCCAACCTGTCACTGTCAACAATACTCAACCAAATCCTCTCACATTGATCATATACCAAGGGAACCTCTCAATTAGATGTCCAACATAACCAAAACATGCCTCTACCAAGCATGCACCAATATCACCAACATACCATCACAAGATATGTGTCTCAACCATGTACTGAACCATGTACCAAACCATCAACCTGTACCATACCAAACATCAATTGGGTACCACAAACATGCACCAAACCTGTACCAAATCATGCATCGACCAAAACCTGTGCCATACCATGTGCCAACACCATATCATACATCAACTATGTATCTTGCCACACATCAATGTCACCAAGGAATGCCTCATACATATACCAAAAATGTATCTCAAACAATGTGCCCAATATCCAAGATTTTTCTCAAATCATGTGCCTCAACCATATACCATATCAATCATGATATGTCTCAATCATTCCATACACCATGTACCATAAGATATCATCAATTAAGTTCCTCAACAAAGTACCAAAAAAACAATATCATATACCAATTATATGCCTCAAGCATGCACCTAATATGTGCCTCAAGCATGTGCCAATGCCTCAACAAAATACCAAAGACTTGCGTTAAGAATGCACCATAACATATCAACGTGTAACCCTAAAAACATGCATATAGACATACCTGTAAATCTGTAACAGACCTAGTGTATATGAACACAGACCTACAGACCTTCCTCGACTTCAACAAGAAGAGAATAACATCTTCATCACACTTTACCTTAGTCTCATGAGACTAGTTTTTGGATTAGTCATAGACCATAAATTTCAACAAGCATAAGTCCAACCTATAATGAATAAAGGTCTAAAACTTATTCCCAATATTATTCAATATTGTCTCTACAATTCCTCCATGTTTCACTGCCTGGAACATCCGATAAAATGAGTTATAGAAAAAATGGCAGACCATGCTGAATTCTGGTTTATTCTAGATAGTGAACTTGTAGAGCATGCCACACAAAGAATATTTGATATCTAGCTATGAAAATCATACAAAACATACTGTGGACTGTAATCTATCCAATTTATTTGTTCTCACTGAATTTGGATCCTCTATGAATAAGTTATGACTATTTTACTATGAATAAATTATGAATAAGTTATGACTATGAATAAGTTATGAATAAGTTATGAACACATGTTTGAGACTAGTTTCAGGACTAGCCAAAAACCCTATTTTCCACAGAGTGTATCTCAAAAAATTCAACAACCTAGAAGCTGGAAGTTTTACCACATGTACCTTGAGATGGCTTCTCAATCTCCTCCAATTTTCACTATCTGAATCATTCTAGAAAAAACGTTATAGAGAAAATGGTAAGATCACCTTTAAATAACATACCTTATAACACATCATCACAAGACTTCATCCTCCCTTGGAATTTCGCCCTTCTTTACTTCATCTTCCCTATGAAATTCATCTCAGATCTCCTTGGTTACCTTAGATAAGAATCACTTACTCACATAGAATATATTTAATAGAATGTGTGTGTGAATGTACTTATGAGTGACTTCTTGAGGTGTATATATACCTTTTCTAAGTAACCTTTTTCCTTAACTTTAGGGCTTCTTGAAAATTGTTACAACCACTTTACCCTTTCATTAATGACTTGAAACCAATTATGGGATTATTAACCCATATTGTAACCAATTAGGGGCTTTTTAACCCATCTTTGGGGCTTCCAACTTCATGACCTCATAACTCCTCAACTGTGAGGAACCACATGGCGTACCCTATCATTGGAAACAACATGATGAGGAATATCCATCCATGAGTGAGTTACCTTCTTTTATGAATTCATTTACACCATCCTTCATGAAGGCACCCATATTCCTCAACGAACATTGGGTCCCATAACCACACCTCCGAGGCTTCATGTAGACTTCATAAAATGCACCCATCACATCTGTTGACATCAACCACTCTATCAATAACAACTAACTCACCATCAATCTCAACCACATCTCTAGGGATTCTGGACTCTCCAAGGGTTGACATCAATCTCTAAGGGTTGAAATCAATGAAAACCAATTGTCCAACACACCAACCATGTTGTTCTTGAAGGCAACCATTGTTGGGTTGCATTTATGTTGAGAAAGAAGCATGTGTGCCCGTGGATCATTTTTTTGTTGAGGGAATGGCTCAAGAGCATTGTGAAGGTTGTTGTGAACATTGCTGGAGAAGCTAATAGTTCTTGGAGTTTCCAAAAATGATATTCCTCACCAACCAAGAGCATTTGATCCTTTGAGGGAAGCAAGAAGGCCTAAGGGACTATGTGCAGTGAAGGGGGATCCCATTCCTTGGGTTGTGCAAGTTGACGGGAAGAGAGTTGGTGGATTGGAATTTTTGTTGGAGTAGAACCTAGGTTTTGGGGTGTTCAATGTGGAGAGTGGAAAAATAAGAGGGCCAAACCTCCTTTTGGACTCATAGCCTCAACTCGGGGGTGGTTTGCTATTGAGAGAAAACGAACAACAAGCCTATGGCTAGGAGGAACATCCTTCTTACACATCCAGTTGGTTATTTTATAAATAGATGAATTTTTTGTTATTCTCTATGATGTTAATTCCACTATGAAAATGGTTTTATATGAATGTTGTGTGTTTGTTGTTTTGCTTGAACAATTGCATTCATGGGTTTTATAATTGCTACYAATTATATGTGAATTTTATGGGCTTGTTGCCCCTTGTTTTTTTTTTTATATGCATGGGGTGTTTTTAAATTTCATGTTAGCATGTGAGAATGTTACATATTGRTATCRGAGTGAAGGTTGTAACACTCGAGATATTTGGGATAAGAACCAGGCCAAAATTGAAGAATTCAGAAAACAATCATGGTGAAATTGGGTGCAATCAGACAAAAAGCCCCAATTATTGTAGTGGAATTCARTGAGAAATTGATGCAGAAACTTCAAATTTCCTGTGCAAAGGTMAAATTGATTGTGTAGAGACTAAATTGGTCATGGGAAGCTAAGATACAAAGCTTCCATGGTGGTTGGGAAAATAAAATTTGATTTTTAAGCATTTTGGAAATTCGAAATTATGGAAAATTTGGGGGTTTTCTATACAGATGATGTCAGAGTGATGTGGGCTCCATGAGGGGATGACATGGAYACCACATGGAATTTACATGGTGTGATTTGAGTGGTAGAGCCTCATCAGTAAGCCACAATKTTAGATCTTGGGATGAAGGCAGGATGGTGGAATTGGAAGGTGGAACTCAAACCATCYGAAAATTCAAAGATTTTCAAAAATGGTTTTTTTTGTAAAAAAATCCATATTTTGGATGCCATGTCAGTGTTCTGTGTTAGATGAAAAATTAGAATTTGTGTCAGATTCCAAATCAACATTCATTTTGTATGTCATGTCAGTAGAGATCCCATCAATAGGCCACAATGGCATATCATGGGATGGAGGTTGAATGGTGAAACCATGAGGTGGAACTCAGAACATTTAGTAATCTAGAAATATAAAGTTTCCAATAAATGATATTTTATAAAAGTTTGAATGCCGGATGTTCGATGGTGGAATGGTGTGGTGGAACTTTGACCATCTAGAAATATAAGAATCTAGGACTTCATTTAAATGGACTTATTTGAAAATACAAATGTTGAATGCCATGCCAACATGCCACGTCAACATGCCATGCAAGCACCATATGTCATGCCACATCCTCAGAGTGTCACATCAACAATTGTAAGGTTATTGAGGGAGTTTAAGGAGTGGATCTAGAGGAAATGGTATGTCCATGATTGTGTCTTGGCAAGCACCAAATGATGAAACCCAAAAAGATGAATCATGACAAATCCAGAAATCCAGGATTTCCAAAAAAAAAAGACTTTTTCAAA
This sequence comes from Picea engelmannii, assembly GCA_009831015.1. Taxonomy (NCBI): domain Eukaryota; kingdom Viridiplantae; phylum Streptophyta; class Pinopsida; order Pinales; family Pinaceae; genus Picea; species Picea engelmannii. Next base: position 124,337 of record ML796840.1, read on the forward strand.
AGATCTAGATTTCGTATGGTGGATATCCAACAGGATCGAGAAGTTTGGATGTCGGATGGGAATATAAAATTGCAAGAGGAAACAATATATCCATAAATATGGAATTTCCTAAAATGAGACTTTAAAGAAAAGATAGATTTTGGATGGGTGGATATCCGAGAAATTTGAGAAAGCTAGATGGGAAAATATATGGGAGTTTGGAAATATGGATATTTGGACCTATGTTATATTGGAATACTGAGAGGGGGGGTGAATCAATAGTATGCAATTTTTACCATTTTAATCACAAAATGTAAGCATTAAATTTATCACTTATGATTGCATTCAAGATATCGTAAACATATAACTATAGATACACAATACACAAGAATTTTACATGGAAACCCAAATGGGAGAAAACCACAATTTTTTTTTTAATGTATCAGAAGAATACATCCACTAGAATCACCAACTTCCAAAATTTTCCAACACCAACTCGATGGAGGCACCAACCCCCTATTTTACAGGCTCCAACCTAAAGGAAGCTACAACTGCCCAATTTTTTCCGCTTCAACTGGAAGGAGACTCCAACCCCCTTTCCTTTCCCCTTCCTTCCTACCTTAAATTTAAATAAGAGAATCAATATGTCATTGTTACTTTCACTGATACTGAAACATCATTATCATAAAAAATGATACAACCACATAAAGCTTATGCCAATATTTCCAATAATATCCCCTAAATCATATGCCCAAAATCACCAAATCATGCCTCAAGCATGTGACAAAACTCCAAGATACAAACCTCAAGACATATATAAAACCATACCTTTCCTCATGTAAAAGCCTAGAGCATAAGATCTCTTATAATAAAACCTTCCTCAACTTCAACATCAAGAGATGAGCACCTTCATCAAACTTTTCTTCATCCTCGCAGGACTAGACCGGACAACAAGCAGGGCCTCGCGTGATGATATCAGGACAACCAACAGGGTCCTCACGAGACACCCTATACTTGACCCATGGGGGTCACCTCAGATAGGGTTTCTTGAAAACCCTTCACACATATTTAGCTCCAAGAAATCCCTCCTTCACATGAATTCACTACTTCACTTGCACTGAGAGATCATACACTTGCTTGATTAAAAATGAGAGGCTCTTGATGTGTATTTATACTTTTTCAAGTATCTCTTTTACTTGACTTTAGGGATGACCTACAACTTCTTTTTTATAACCGTTTTTCTCCTTTAATTGATTTTGGGGTCGACTTGTAACTTCTTTTCCTTAGGTCCAAGGATTCTTCACTTGCTTTTAGGGCTTCATCTTTAAGAGGGCATATCTCCTCAACCGTGAAGAACCACATTGTGCGCCACCTACCATTGGAAATGACTTGATGAGGACTATCAATCCATGGAGGTTTTGGATGCATTTTCAATACTCTTTTTCTTCAGTCAACTTAGGGATTCAAGACCACACGTCCAGGGATTCCTAACCATATGTTTAGGGATTCTTTGACCATACATTGTAATTTGTTTTGTTAACAACTAGGGATTCTTCTAGGCTTATTCAAAGTGTCTTCGCATGATGGCCATGCTTAGATTTGCGCCATAAGGGGACCACTTTGGAAATTCCTTCAAATAAACCTATCACTTCTAGGGGCTTTTGGACTTGCTTCGAGGCTTCTTCTAGGGTTGACATCAGTGACAACCAATTTCCCAACAATATCCCCCTTTTGAATTCATGGAAAAAATCATACTCCGCCTATTATCATTGCTCCCCTTGTATTCAAGATTTTGATTTTTCTCTCCCCCTTTGACAACAAAGGAAAAGGGTAACTCTCACTTTGTTATTTTCAAGATTTCGTGTAGATCAATGTGAGGTAGGAACTACTCCCAATTTCTGTAGAACATACTCAAAGTTCTCCCTTGGGATAGGTTTGGTGAAGATATATGCAATATGTTCTTTTGTCCCAATGTACTCCAACTTAATATTCTTTTTCATGACATGTTCCCATAGAAAGTGGAACTTGATAGGAATATGCTTAGTCTTGGAATGCATCAATGGATTCTTGGAGATACTTATGGCACTAGTATTTTCACAGAACATTGAGATAGTCTCATCATATTTTACTTGTATTTCTTGCAGGGTTTGCTTCATCTAGAGGACCCGAGTACAACATGTTGTTGCTGCAATATATTATGCTTTTGCTGTAGAAAAGGATACTGAAGACTACTTCTTACTCAACTTGGACACTATACAATCACCCAAGTAGAAGGATGCTCCATTGGCACTTCTTCGGTCATCAATGCTTCCTACCCAATCTGCATCTATGTAGGCAACCATAGTTATCCCATTCCCTTCCGGATACCATAGTCCAAACGTTGTTGTTCCTTTGAGGTATATAAAGATCCTCTTTATTGCCGTAACATGAGTTTCCTTCGATGTTGCTTGAAATATTGCAACCTGTTCAACTGCTTGCATCACATCTAGTCTTGAATATGTCACATACAGTAGACTTCCAATCATCAATCTATAGATTCTTTGATACACTTCTTTAGATTCATAATCTTTTCTCAACTTGAAACTAGTCACCATAGGAGTACTTACGAGTTTTCAATCTTCCATTTTGAACTTCTTCAACATTTATTTGATGTAATTGGTTTGGGAAATGAAAACACCTTCATCTAGCTCACATATATGGATTCCCAAGAAGAAAGTCAACTCACCAAGTTGGGACATTTCAAACTCATTTTGCATGTCCTTGGAAAAATTCAGACTCAATCTGTCATCATCACTTCGAAAGATGATGCCATCCACATATACTTCAATGATAAGTATGTTTTCCTGAGCCACTTTTATGTATATATTTCTATCTGCATTGCCCTTTTTGAATCCTCGTTGTTGTAAGTACTTTTCCAGTATTGAATACCATGCTCTAGGGGCTTTCTTGAGTCCATACATAGATTTCATTAACCTGAAAACATAATCTTCCATTTCTGACAGTAGAAACCTTTCTGGCTATTCAATGTAGACTTATTCTTCTAATTATTCATTTAGAAATGTTGATTTTACATCGATCTGATAGTGTTGGTTCTACTTCGCCCTGGATATCATTCTTGGGATGACCTAGGTTCAGGTCTGCTTTGGTTTCCAACAAAACCCCCCTAAAACTATCGGCCCTCCTGGTAAAACCGAAGGAAACACAACACACAAGATGCACTGTGCTGTCTCACCCGAGATAGTTCTTATGGGTGGATGAAATGATCAGATGCTTGCATCCTGGGAATGAGTGGAGATCTATGATTTCACCCTTTGTGATATTCATTCATTTACTATCTCATACATCTAGATTTATTATACTGTCATTCTTACTCATCCATGTAAAATATCGGATCTAACTAATTCATTCATTTATCTAACATCTAATCATCAACACTAAAGAAGATACATAAAATTCAGTCACATAACGCATGGTATACCGTGGTTCACCCCTCCTGGGCTATGTCCACAAAGATTTGGCTATTCTACTCTTTTATTATCTTTGGTCCAAAACTACAACATTGTGTGCATTACAACTCTCCATCAAAACATGTCGATATCTTACAATGAGGTGGAATAGATCATACTAGGCACCTCAACCTGTGATCTAACCCTCGATATCTCCTTCATTCCCCCTTCTCATCTCAACAACTTACAAAACTAGATCAGAGTAAAAATATGATAACAATGAAAACCAACACGACCTCCAACTCCGAACCTCAGAACTCTCTTGAATACAACAATCAACCAACTAAACTCCCCCCCCTCCCAACCTAGACCTCCTAGGTACCTACTTATACATATTTTTGGCTTACCAGGCATTGCATTCTCTTACCAAAACCCTAACCCTATCCTGGCTAGGTATTCTTGCATGTGTGCCTCACATGCCTTCCTCTTTTGCATGCATGTCTATTTTTCATGTGCTTCTTTTCCTGCATGTGCATCTGCCTTACACGTGATACTTTTGTTGCATGCACATCCATATCCCATGCCATTCTTTTCCAACAAAGCTAGCTTGCACCCAACAGTATCCCAACACTGACATCGTGACTCGACTCAAGTCACTTCCTAACTCCCTTGTGCCAACACTTTGTACATATCTACTATTCATTGGGACTACTCCTCATCTTGGATGCTCTTTTCTAACATGTATTTGACCACCTTCGTAGTGACTGGCGGTCATAAGATCTTTCCCCCCTCCAAGACTATCTGTTCGAGGCATGCTTTTGATATGTCGATTTCCATGAACAACTATTCTTCCTTTTCTTGTAGGGGATCCAACTAAGCTTGTCGTGTGATCTTCTATGCCCGCACTACTTTTTCTTTTGCCTGAAGGTTCTTCATTTCTTCGGTCATCTTGATCTTCTTCGGAAGTGACATTGTCCTTTGTCACTACTTGACATATGCCATTGCTTCATGCAATTTATCTTCCTTTCCTTGCAACTCTTGTAGGCTCCCATCTTCTAATAGTTGTGTCCACAGTTGGTCGCTCTTGTCCAACATTTTTTCCACTCTATGTATGTTCTACATGTTGTTTTCTGTAGCTACTATCGCATCTTTCTCTCTTTGTGCTCATATTTTTTGGGGAGTTGTAGGTACTGTGCACTCCTCCAGTTCCTTGATCTTCTCTTTATATTGTTGTAGATTCTATGCTATCTTTGTTATCTTCTCCTCTGAAGATACTTCCTCTGAGACTGTGTCATTTGAGATGTCTTGAAAGATTGTGTATATCCGGGTCTCCGTCTGGTCCACTTTTTTTTGTGCTATCTCTTTCTTCTGCCCTTCCTAGCTGATGGCTTCCTTTAGTACCATATTTTCTTCCTGGGCTATCTGTAGATTCGTCACATCATACCTTTCTCTGGATAGAATCTCTTGCACAACGCTAACCTGTAACTTATACAATTCCTTTGTTGGTATCTTGGGCAATGCCAAGTCTAAAGTTTCAATATCCTTCATGGGCTTCTGCTCCGTTTCCTCATCGATGAACAACATATCTAGTGTTATGATAAATTTATCACTTCCCTGCACTGTGATTTGTATTGTCTCTCCGATAGGTGCCCCTTCTCTTACTAATGTCTATTTCTCCTTTTTTTGTTGTTCCGCCTTGATCCTCAACTGTTTTAGCGTAGTTTTTACTTCCTGTACTTGTTCCAAAATTGAAGCTCGATGGTTTTCTGTATTTTCCCATACTTTTGAGAGTCGATCTTCTACTATTGTGGCTATTAGCTCTACGTCATCTGATGTCACTGACGTTTCCATTTGTTTCCTATGGGCCTTTGCTTTCTTCTTGGCGCCACTTACTTGCTTCAATGTTCTCTTCCTTTGGGCCTTTGGTTGTTCATATGCTTCTGGCATCTGTGTATCAATGCCAGTATCCTTCTCAACATCTTCATCCATGGTTACATTTTGTGCCTCCGTCTGCACTTCCTCTACACTCACCTGTCCTATTGGTCTTCCCGGTGCATGCTCTGTAGCCTGTGTTCCCTATGTAGGACCACAATGTGACTTATTTTGTGTCCTAGTTTTCTTTTGAATTGAGCTGCTTTCCTCCACTGTACCTATTGTTGTTTTCTTTTACTGGCTAGCGTCGTTACTGCCCATCTGCTGCACGAGGACTATGCTACCCTGCATCTGGACTTGTACTATTGGCATTTCTATTGGAATCTATGGTACTTTCCACTCCTCATGCCAGTCTTATACCTCCATGTGAATGTACTATGTCATCACACAATACTTCAGATGCAACCACTTCTTGGTTGGGTCCTTCTTTTCCTGTAGCCACATGTTGTGACGTGATGCACGAAAATTCACTATCTATCCATACTCCTGGATAGTTTTTGGTGAAATCCTCCATGTATCTGCCACACTTTTCTAAATATTTTTTAAGTACCGTGCGAACATGTCATTGTTGACTTTATTTACCTTGGGATGTGCTATACTTCTCAGCGATGTGTAGCGCGTTGTGCCACATTTTCCTGTCCTTGTCAGGAACATCATATATGTAGGTTCCCGCCACCCCATAAGTGCAATGAGGATGAATAATCACGAGTAGTGGAACTTAGAGCCCCAGTCTTTCACATCCTTATAATATTCAAGGAATTAGTTGAGTAGATATGGGCCCCAACTCATCAAGCTCCCCTTTGCGCACTGCGCTGCAACTACTACTACTCCTGTGGGCACATCTTCTTTTTGACACTTGTGCATTAATTTGCAACCAAGAAATCTAGATGCAAATTGTGTCACAAGATCATTTCTATCATTGATATTGATACCTCTGTTCCCCCTCTCCGCGCCATACCTCTCTTTAATCTCATCGGATATGGTTTTCACCTTAGTCTTGTCTTCTAGGTATTGCTTCGGCTTCTCCCCATATGTGGGTAGCTCTGTAATCTTTGCGATGAGGTCAAAATTGATCTGTACCAACCTATCCATCCATAAGATGCCTCCGTGCACCCTCGCTAACAACTATTTAACACACCCATTTATGTATTTCCCACGCCCGAAGTGCGATATGTCTAATAGGTTCATGATACATGTGTTGTACAGTCCTAGGATCCATTATGCAGGCTCCAACAATGGCGCGCCTGATGTGCCCTCTCCTTTTCTCTCTAGGTAGCTCTGTGCTACCAAATCTGGGAACTTTGTGGCATCTGAGACATCATGGTCAAAGTATTTAAGGCCGTTGACTCCTCCTACCATGTTATCCTTAGTTTTCACTTCATTGGGAATTTTCAATATTACTATACTTATCTCTACCTGAGTGCGTTGCACGCCCTGCATATTGCTTTCATCTCTTAGATTCTTTTTCCCTTATGGGGACAATAATCCACCCTCTTTCTCCATTTCCTGCTCCGGTTCCAGCTCCAGGCCCTGCTGCATGGAATCCATGGTTGGTTTTTCTTCCTACAAACCTTTTCCCTTAGACATGTCAGATTCCATCTGTTCGGTGTCCTCTACCAGCTTGTCGGGCTCCTGTGCAGGTTCTTGCTCCTCCTCCACATGTAATGTGGTTTGATTGTACTATGGTGTGTGGATTTTGTCCACATCCACCACTATCGACATCTCACTCATTTCGCCTTGTGGTCCCCGTGTGCTACTCTGTGTGCTTCATCTAGTTCTTCTTGGTGCTCGAACCCACATTGGCGACATGGTGCTTAAATTCTAACTACAAGCTCTCAACTCGACAAATGGTAGTGTAATTCCTCACTCTATCGCTCTTCCGCTCGACTCAATGTTTTTATCCTTAGAAAATAACACAATGGGTCTATTTTCCCCCTCTTTCCGACTTTATAGTGGGATGAGGAAGTGACAACTGTGTCACATTGATACTTGTCACCTTTTCCCCTTTTCATCGTGTTTCCTGCGCACGATACCTTTGTACCCGTTAATTTTTCTTGTGTGCATCGTATTTTCAAACCTTGATTTTCTTGTAGCACCCTATTCCGTCTGCCCAATTATATTCTGTTGAGGCCCTCGATATGTGTTGAATTGTTTCTATTTTCATCCTTTTTCATTTTTATGGATTTTATTTTATTTTTTATACCTATCTTTTTACTGCACGGTGCTATCTAAGTACTAGGAGGTTGAGTGTCCCTATACAGCGTCAATCGACTCCCATTGGTCATTCCTCTGAGTTCTATACCTCCTAAATATTTCAAATGTACATCACCCCCATCTCTGACAGTCTTCACTTCATATGGTCCGAACCAATGCATTTTGAATTTTCCTGGGTGCTAAAGAAATTTATTGTCATACACCAAGACTAAGTCTCCTTCCTTGAAACTCTTCATTTTAATATGTCTGTCATGCCAAGATTTGTCCCTTGCTTTCTTTACTTCTTGGTGAAATCCTTCTAGAATCCTATCTTCTTCCCTCAGTATCAACTGACTTAGACTTTCTTGTACTACGCCTCATTCTGTCATGTTAGTGATTGCTGCTAGGCATAGACTAGGTACCAAAAATTATAACGACACCACTACTTCTTGTCTATACACCAACCTAAATGGTGTGTGCCCTGTCAACTTTTTGCATGTAGTCCTGTATGCCCATAATACTATTGGTATCCTCAAGTCCCAATCGTTCCTGTTGACATTGCAGATCTTTGTGAGTGCATTCTCTAGAATCTTATTAAAGGCTTCCACTGTTTCATTTGCTTGAGGGTGATATGGTGTACTCTTTTGATGATAGACTTCAAACTCTTCATTCATATCCTTGATAGTGCTATTAATGAAGTGAGTTCCTTGGTCACTCATCAAAATCCTTGGGCATCCAAATATAGTGATCACTTGCTCAAACAGGAAGTGTGTTTCTATCTCTGTGCTGTAATCTTTTACTGGTGCCGTTTTTTACCATCTCATTAAGTATTCTGTTGCAGTAATGATATACCTTTCTCCTGACCTCTTTGCTGGTGGATTAATTGGTCCCACACAATTTATTGCCCATTTGTCAAATACTTGCAAGGTTACTTGTGGTCTTAGTGGCATCTCATCCCATCTATTAGGTTTTCCAACCCTCTGACATACATCACATCTCTGGTAGTAGTCCTTTGCATCTCTGTGAATGGTTGGCCACCATAGTCCTGCATGCAATACCTTCTGCACAGTAGCTTTTCTTGCATAATGTCCTCCAACAATTCCCTCATGGGCCTCTGTTAAAATCCTAGGCCTTTCATGTTCTAGTACACATCTTCTCAAGATGTTGTCTGCACCCATCTTGTATAAGTGTCCTGCAATCAATTGATAGTCTGTAGCTTTGACTACTAGATTTTTCCTCTGGACAGTGTTGAATTCTTGTGGCATGGTCCTTGTACTCAAGTATTGAATGATGTCAGAAAAATACTCATCAGCTACTTGGACTAAAAATAATTACGCATCAAGGAAGTTGTCCTCTAAATTATTGGGTTCCTCTCCATTAGTGTTCCTTGACAGGTGATCAGGTTTTGCATTCAACTTCCCTGGTTTCACTATTACTTCAAAGTCAAATTCCTGAAACAACAGTTATCATCTACAAATCATCCCCCCCAACACTGGCTTATTGACTAGGTATTTGAGGGAAAAATGGTCTGTGAATATTTTAAAGTGTTTCCCAAGTAGATAGTGTCTGAACTTTTGCAGTGCATATACCATTGCTAAGCCTTCTCTTTCTGTACTATTGTAGTTCTGCTATGACTTTGAAAATTTTATGATTGCAAATGCTATAGGATGGTCTAACTTTCCAGCTCCTAGCTGTGCCAGGATATCTCCAAGTGCTATTGTTGATGCATGTACATGCACATGAAATGTCTTTTCCCAATCCAGGAATACTAGTATTGGTGCTGTTGCCATTTTCTATTTTAGAGTGTCCAATCCTTGTTGACAGTCCTCATTCCGCTGAAATTTACTATATTTCCTCAAGATTTTCTCCATCAGTGCAATGATCTGCGTATACCCTTTTATGAATTTCTTGTAGTATCCTATGTGTCCCAATGTTTCTCTCAACCGACGTACTAATTTTGGTGGTGGTAAATTGACAATCATTGCAATCTTTGCAGGATCTACTAGCAAGATTTGTTTGCACACTATATGGCCCAATATTATCCCAAAAGGTGTCCCAAAGATAAACTTCTTGATATTTAATGATATCTGACACTGCTTGCATATTTCAAACATCAGCCTTAATACCTCTACATGGTCTTTCATCAGAATGTAGACTGTCCAATCATCCAAATATACCTCTAAAAATTGATGGATGAATTCTTTGAATGCAACTTGTTAGCACTCTGTAAATTTTGTTCAGATGATAGACAAATGATAGAGGTAACTGTTTCAACCAGATTTAGAGCTAGGCACTAGCCTGATCAACTCAGAGAGGGCTCTCTCATGTCACTTGATATATCTTTGGCAATCACTGGCTAGATTTGGTTTGTTTTGGGGGGTATTATAAAGTTGCTGAAGAAGTGGGGGTGACATTTGGGCTATGGAGTCAGAAATGAATAATGCAGTGGAAGGTCATTAGAACTATCTAGAGGAGAAAGGCTAAGTGAGGAAATGAGTCTGAGTTTTCAAAATTGACATTTTCATGGCAAAAGAAGAAAAAGGAAAACACATAATTGCATTAGAGCATATTAAAATGAATTTTGAAATAGTTGAGAAGAGAATCACATGAATTTAAATTGATAAGTCTAGAGCATCATTAGACAAATTCCAGACTTTTAACTCTCCAATTTAAAAGAAGAAATTGCAAATGGAAATGTAAAGACACATGAAACACACACTATGAAAGAAGACATAACTAATATCACAACCGATTAGAATCTTTTCATAAATAGTTCAAAAATTTCTTCTGCATCATCTATTCAGTTTAGCTCCATGATTTTACAAAGTCTACCTGCAATGAGGGCAGGCCCCCTCTTCCCTCTTGTTTCCTTTATCCTTGGAATATATATATATATATATA
>ML796840.1:148836-173565 GCA_009831015.1 Picea engelmannii
GTCAAATAAAGAACAGTCCAGCTAGTCTACGAATTTTAGAGTTCTGGATTGATAAGTATAATGGTTATGAATCATTTGGTAGATATTTCAGAGAAAATAGAGATTTATTCAGAGGAATAATGACTGGTGGACCACATCAAGGACAAGTCTACATTAGCCTTTACTCTCCTACACTATCATATGAAGATTACTGCACAATCTTGCATCAAATCAAATATGATGGTTGTTGCTGGTTAACATTTGAATGTGATTTGTTCAAAGATTATTATTATTCTTGGTCAGGATGGCTATATCTATTGTTTTGGCAATACTGTCCCAGGGATGTAGATTTCTTCAACAATACAGATAAAGAAGCCTTTAAAATATGGTTTCATGCCGAAGTCTGTGAAGCTGCTCAACATGAAGCATGGTTTGTTTTTAGCTTATCCTATATGAGTAGTGAACTCCACTATGTACCAACAAAATCATATGAACCTCCTTGCTATAAAGTTACCAATACTTATTATGGTAACTTATGTGTTCCAGAAAATGAACTAATTCCAGCAATGCAAGGATCTCCTTTCTACAGGTGCTTCAGTGGACTTCCTCCCTTCTCATCAGATCACAACTCACCTCCTTCTAGTCATGAGTACAATAGTGAATTCTCTTTTGACTCTGTAGCTGAGTTTAATATCCAGAATATGCTAGAAGCGTGATGGACCCAATTTTCCACCATTATAATAAAGTTTGTAATAATTCATGTCTATCGGGCCGACAGTGGTGTCCCGACGGTTCGTGGGTTCCGTGAACTCCATAGTGTAAAGATAAGGAATATTTTCTTTAGTCTATGACATTCTAGAAAAGGTATGATGGGTCCCCGTATGGCTGAGCCTCCAAGGGACGAGATAACAACTGTAGTCCACAACTGCCCCATCTATCTCTTCATAGAATCTTTGTAACTGGCAGTTGCCCGTAGCTCATTACCGGGAACCTGCTTAAAGATGTATAAATAAGTGCTTCCTCTCCTCATTCTGGGCATCCAGAATTGGAGTCGAGAGAGTCAGAGTAAGAGTCTAGAGTCGAGCAGTGTGTATCCTCTTTGCTTCTCTTGCCTTCGGGATCCTGAGTTAGCAAATGAAAAACACTGATCTCATGTGTAATATCAGTGTATAAGTTACTGTCCGCTCTGTAGTGTGTACTTTGGTAAAATTGGTATCAAAGCCTATGTCTGAGGTAGTATTTGCCTGAGCAGTGTGCCAGGAGCCTGGCTATATTCCTCCTATGAGGAAAAAAGTCTGAATGCCCTGCTTTTCTGTGCAAATATATCTCTATAGTCTGTAATACATGCCTCCTGCATGTTTTATGTAAATAAGTTTGACAGATTAATAAAATCAGAGTTTTGAAGTATTGTTGTTATGAGTGAGCCTTGTGTTTGGAAAATCTGGTTGTGAGATGTGCAAAGATCAGAAAAAGTGAAGTGTTCAGCGAAAGGTGATTGTCGCAGGATACGTAAGCATTAATCAGCGTTTGAAGTGCCGTAGAAGGCCGTTTGCTGTTGCCAGTGTCTTAGACTCATTGTAAGTTGAACTTACCATTTTATCTTTTGCTTACCTGCAACATTTGAAGGATTTTTCCAGAAGTAGCAGTAATTCATAATGGCCTCACAGAAAGATTCTTCATCTCATGATCTGTCTGCTCATACTACATATAAACCATCTAAGTGGTATAAAAGGTTGTTAAGTCAGTCGGCTGATAAGCCTTTATATAATACTCGACTTCTTACTCAAGAGTATGAACCTGATCCTAACTGGAAAATGCCTGAAGTTCCTGCTTATGATATTTTTAATATATCTATCTTCCAGTTTAAAGCTACTACCCTTATTCAGTATTGTTATGTTAATGTGCCGATCTCTCTTGGATAGTCCGTGTACCAAATTCCATTGATACAATAAGCTGATATTGACTGGGGTCTAACCAATGGATATGAATACATTCAAATTGGTTTAATTCAATTTGGTATTAATCCCCTGGTTCGTCCAGGTCTTGATACCTCTGTTCTCACCTGTATTATAGATTCCCATCACAATACCTTTCAGGACGCCTTGATTTCCAATTTTCAAGCCCCTTTGCATAATGGCCCTGTCTGGTCCTCAGCTTTGCCACGATATCAAGTATCTTTACGAGATCCTTATATTAATTCTTTGTTACAAGCCTATGTACAGTTTGCAGGCTTTAACATGGCCGAAGGATCTAAAATTGCTCAATTACATTCTTCTATCTGTCTGCGGTTTGTTTCCACAACCATGCCAGCCTTGAATCCTAAGTTACTCAAACGCGCTACCTCCGAAAGCGTGGTGGTTGGCCCTGGAAATGTTTCTCCTCTAACCCTTGGTTTCTGTCAATTAACATAAATAGAAGAGTGGTCTGCAGACTATGAGCCAATCTCTGCTAAAATACCGCCTCCTATGCCAAAAGAACTTACTATTGCTATGAACTTTGCTGGTAAACCAGTTTTGAAACTAGGAAGGGCACAAAGTCAGAGAATACAAGATCTAGATAGACAGTTCTCTAATCTTTCTGCAAGTACTTCAAGATCTAATTCTGCAAGACGTACTCCTGTACATTCTCCTCCCAGAAACCTTGTATATAAATCTGTTTCTGGTAGATCTAAGTTAGATGATCATTTATTGCATCATACTCATGGTTCCAAAAATTGTTATTACTGTAAAAGAAATTTTCCTACCCAAGAACCTTGTTCATCTAACGATCTTAAAGCTTATCCATCTGTTCCTCAGAATTTCAGAACTTATCAGAGTAAGGTTGATCATCATGGTCAACATCCAGATTTCCCTGAATGCCAAGATCTAACTGTCCCTACAATTAAGATGTTTGATTCTCCTCTGCCTAGGAGTGGAAAAGAAAAAAATACAGAACTACCATATAGACATTTAGGTCCAGGGAATCACATTCCCAAATTTCAGAATGATATGGTAGCAGACCTTGATTTTATAAAATACAGGAAATCAGATGCAGATCCTTCTCAGGATATTATAAGACTGCAAAATTACTCCAACTACCAGTCTGTGTGCCTTGCACAAAATCTTGATGACATAGCTCAAGATGTTCTTAAAACTCAGAGACATCTATATATATAAATTTTCTCTCTCTCTCTCTCTCTCTCTCTCTATATATATATATATATATATATAGAAAATTTACATGCGAGATTCAGAACGACACACCTTCCCCATAGTCTAAAGATAGAGATCGGTTACACAAAAAATTAATGCATAACATCTGTTCTCCTACACTACAGGGAGCGTTATAAATAGGTCTGACATATCTGAGGCTCTTTCATTGAATGCCATATGTCCAAAAATTTCCGAGACATACTCAATTCATCTTGAGAACTTATTCCAGCTTGGCGATTTCTTCCATTAGAGTGTTCAACCAGACTGGTTGATTTTCCCCAACACTTTCGACCACCTCAGCTCTAACTCCTGTATTCTGCCACTTGATTCGATTCCTCTTTATTACTCATTTGTATTTCCTATCCATGTGTCCCTTGATGATTAAATCCCTCATGATAGGATTTATTCTGACCTCTGATTCTGGTTCGGTCGCAGGGTCAGTATGGAATTTGGTTGCTAATATCCGTGCGATCGACTTCTCTTTCTTACTCATCGAAGGATTTTCCATGTTAGTTGAAAATCCTATTTCACTGGATGTTGGTTGATCGGCTTGGTCCATGTCTCCCAGTTTTGTAGAAAACTCAATTTTCATCTTCCTTAGCTTCACAAAAATTAGGAAGTTGATCCAGTTTGAGATTACTCTACCTATGAATGAAACACTGATTTCCCGAAGCAGAATAGCGCCATCCATATTTTGAAAAGTGATAGTCATTGAGTTTAATCATGAATTGTTGAAAAGAGTACCTGCAGGTACATTGGTTTATCAATTTTTTCCAATCTATTTCGAATGATGAGCCTTTGAGTTAGTTATCTGGCAGTGCTTACTTGACATCACACGGATGTAAAGTACCTGAATGAGTGGCATGAGGTGATTTGACCACCCGTTGCCTTTCCCCACATAAATTTTTGATTTGATGCATTCAAATGGCATTAGACCATGTGAAGTTAGGGCATGGTTGAGTGGTTTCGTGCTCACCTGCTTTTCCCTCCGATATACTTTAGGGAGCACCACGTGTCCACATTTTGAAACTGTGGTATTTCCCCAGCCTGCCCTAAAAAATTTATCCTCCGCGCTACTTCAAACTCCGATGTGCGTCTTGGTCGTTGATCTGGACCACTCCAAGATCTGCGGTCCACTAGGCTTTAACAAATTATAACATCGGGGATTTGGGGAAAACAATTTTAGGCAGACCTCTTTTTGCCCCGATGTATCTCTAATGGCACCATGTGTTCGTGAAACAAAACCACAGATTTTTCCTCAGCCCGCCTTAGAAGAAATAACCCTCATGCTATTTCAATACCCGATATGGTTGCTGATCGTTGATCTATGACACATGAGATCTGTGGTTGGCCGGGTCCCATCACTTCAACATCTCCACTATATTTGTCCATGCACCACTATATGTGACCATTCTTCTCCAAACTATCTTGCCTCCACAACAATGTAGCTTCTTGCTAAATTTCAGAGACCTTGACCCTGTCTGAAAATTGTTATGGTGATAACACAACTATGACTACTCTTGAGAATATTGCTGGTGCATTCTTCAGTCCAAAAGGCATGATTGTGTACTCATAGGATCCCCATTCTGTGGAAAAAGTGTTCTTGTACCTATCTTATGGGGCTATATTGATTTGATGGTAGTCTGAGAATCCATCTGTGAATGAGTATGCTTCTTGGCCTCCTACATTCTCTAATACCTCATCTGTGAAAGGGGTAGGGAAAGGGTCATGTAGGCAAGAATAATTCAACTTCCTCAGGTCGACACATATCCTTATCCCTCCCTGATTCTTCTCTTGAACTACCATAGGGATTACCCATTCAGATTCCTCCACTGGTTCTATGATTCTAGCCTCCAACATTTTGTAAATTTATGCTTTTACTTTCTGCTTATATATTGGGTTCAGTCTATATGGTCATTGTTTGACTGATCTAGCCTCATATTTGAGAGGTATATTCATATCTCCTAGATCTCCTTCTATGCCTTTCATCTCTGTAAAGGTTGTTGGGAACAAGTCACTGTACTCACACATTAACTCTATTATGCTTTCTATTGTTTTCTCATTCCAATAGTCTCTAATGCTGGCCATTTTGGGATTCTCAGTTGTCCCAATGTTGAATTTTCTCACCTTGATCGGCGCAACAAACACTTCTGATTCCAAAGGTGGACCTTCCACCCCTCTTTCACCTTCAACTTCTATAATTTGAATGTTGTGCAAGTCATCTTCATCTAGTGCTTATTCCCACACATGGTAGCATGACAATAGTTCTTTCACTGTCTGTCTGTTCTATTGTTGATACTCTGTTATGAGTTCAACTTTTGGTTCTTGAATGAATATCGTGCCTCTAATTTGTTTGAGTGCTGAATCTATGTTGGGGTTCTCATTTTCAAATGATAAAGTGACTATAAAATTCTGCTGTAACACTGTCCATTCTGCAGTTCCTCTACACAATTCCTGATCTACATACAAGTTTGTTGGAATCCCTTCCAATGTGTGAATAAAGTGATGATACCATTCTTCTGGTGGTGTCATTATCCATAGTGTTCTGCACTTCTCCAAGTTTTCTGTTGGTGTCCCCTGTCCATCATATCTCTGTAGTTGGTTGCTTCCCTATTTTGTGCCAAATCTGATGCACAATAATCGTTTACATTGGTACCAGTCCTTGACTATCTCTTTGTGCACACCCCACCATATTGTAGGTGTTTCCTTGAGTGCTATATCTGGGGCTAAGAGCCTCTGATTTTCTAACACTTCATCTTCGTATCTTGTTAGGAATTATTCTAAGTCATTCACCCCATGAAAGCTGGGAGGTTCTCTTATCTCTGTACCTACCCATCTTACTGCGTAGTCTATTCTTGCACACATTCTTGTGGAGACTTCATGTAATCCATGCTGCCAATTCTCCAACCCATTATCCGAGTCTGACGCACATGGCGTGATACTTCTCCAACTGAGTACCCCATCTGTAGTTGGATTCAAAGAATCTTCTTCTCGCACAGTGGTTCTGTATAACTGGTTAATTTTCTCCAGGTCTAAACAAGTGGGTTTTACAAACCTTTCTCCTTCTGATGGATGTATTGGAGGAATGAATCTATACTCTCCTGAATCGAATGTCATCTTCCTCATCTTCATATTGATTATGGATTGATTATCAAACACCCAATCTAAACCAAGAAATGCCAGATAAGGTGTTGTGCCATCCACTATTTCTATTACTTTGAAATCGCCTTTAGTGTGCACTCCATCCAGATATACTATCACACCCTTTAGCCTCCCAATTGGAAAAACCCTATGTTGATTGTTAGTTTCGGTTGAACAAATGAATATCCTAATGTGAGATATCCCATACATTTCCACGTCTTCTTGGGTAATACATTCACTTCATAGCATAAATCCAGTATAATATCTCCGATGTTGAAATCTCCAATGTTGGCATTCTATCTGAATTCTCTGCTTGTCCTTCTCCTCGTATGCAGATGATTAACTGTTTTCTATTCTATCTTTCCCTCTACATCTGTGCTACATCTTTCTAACATATTTTGTAACACTTTAACAGATGATGGATCATTTATTAGTTTAACATAGGATTGTAGAAACGCCTTTATGGAACTTACTTTTCCTATGGGTTGTGCTTCATTAATGTGATCCAATGATTAAGGCATCTCATACGTTGGTACATGGGTTTAACATAGGATTGTAGAAATGCCTTTATGGAACTTACTTGTCCTATGGGTTGTGCTTCATTAATGTGATCCAATGATTAAGGCATCATATACGTTGGTACATCCTAAGTATGCTGTGTAGTTGATGTAGAAGCAATGTCTAGATTTAAGAATTCTTTTCTGGCTTGCTTGGATATCTCCTTTTCATTCTACGCATCAAACTGCTTCTGTGTCTCAACATTCTTCTTTACCCATTAGTGTTGTGCTGGATCTTGTCTTACTGCATCATCTCTTGTCTTAGCTCCTCCATGTGTAACTATGTTGATATTTCTTCCATCATCCCTTGCTTCTAAAAAAATCCATTGAACATTCTGATTTCTCTTTTTCTAGATCTTCCCCAATACTGTTGGAAAATATTCTATTCCATGATTGAATGCACGACAATACATACATGTCACAGGTGGAAGTGGACATTCTCTTGCATAGTGTCCTGGTCATTGAAATTTATGGCATACCACTGGTCCTCTACCTCTTCCAAATCCTCCTCTACCTCGTCCTCCACCTATGTAGTCATCTCAATCTCCTCGTGGTACGTTGTATTGTGGCACCTGGTTATACTGCACATGATTATACTGTGGCTGTGTAGTATTGTACTAAGGCTGCACAGTGTTATATTGCTGTGGCATAGTGTTATATGGGGATGGTACTTGGTTAAAATGTGGTTCAACTTGCCCTGTCATCATCTCTTCCTGCAACCTATAGGTTTCTGATGTTCTTTCCCTCATCATCTCCATTGTCCTGCATTCTTTGTCATCATGGCCTACTGACTTGCAAAAGTTGCAATATGAACTCTTAGGCATTATCTGGTAATTGTACATAATTGGACAGTGATATGGATCATGTCCCTCTATCTTACATATCTCACACCATATTCCTCCTATCGACAATGGGTTTCCTATTTCCATGTACTGCGTGAATGTTGGGAATTCGTTCTTGTGGTGTCCTTCTGTCCTACATGTGATACACCAAACGACTTCTCTTTTGTCCTTACTCTTGTTCAGTTTAATTAAAATGTTAGATTCTTTAGGTCCTCCCTGAGCTCCTCTATTGCTGGATCCATCTTCTGATATTGGTTTTCTTCTATTTGCAAGGTGACCTACAGAGCCGCTGCCCGAGCCTGAAACTTCTGTTGTCTCAAGGGGTATTTCAAATGTGGTAGGAGTGAATTGACAAACATATGCCTATGCTGCATGTCTGTCATGACATACTTCAACTTTCCCTTTAATCGTTTGAATCTCTAGTCAATCTCCCACATAGATTCTCCTGGGTTCTCTCTGATCTCTATCATCTCATTCATGTACTAATCCTCCGAGCTAGGCTTCTAGAATTCATCTATAAACAACTTCTTGATATCCCCAATCATTTTGGTTGTTCCTGGTGGAATGTTTGCATCTAATATCATGTACCAAACCATTGCGTGGTCTATTAGTGTGATGGATAACTGTGCAAGTTTGGTATCCTTATCTGTGATCTTCTTTGCTTCCCAAATATTTTCACAGATGAACAAGTGCTTCTCAGGGTCCTCCGACGCCTCTCCCTTGAATTATGGAAACATGATGGTGGGATTAAGTCCTGCCATACTAAATGCTAAAATACTACCTCCGCACGATGTAGATCCTTGACTAATACTTTCTGAATTGTCTCCCCCAGTTGTTTCTCCCTCTGTAGATGTGCTTCCTATTGCGTTTCTTCCACTGAAATTCGGTTGTCTAAATGATGGTGTTCTTTCTGGTGTATTGGTTGCACATGGGTTTATGGGTTCCACATTGACACTGATATGGATAGGAGGTCTACCTCTGGTTTCTTCTCTTGGACCTCTTGTCTTCCTTTCATATGTCATGCACAATATTTCCTCCATCTAATCCACAACCCAAATATCCTCTACCTCTTCTTCATCACTTTCCAGGCCTTCCCTTGCGGCTATGGCTGTCTTCTTATTGTTCATTTTATATTGGTAGGGTACTCCAATGCACATTCTTCCAACTATTGCCATGATCTGCTAGATCTAGTCTTCCTCCATCATGATTGTTCCAAGGCCTCCTCTTTCTTTCCTTTATCCATCTCTTCCTCCATTTATCCATCTCTTGTCAGTGCTTCCCCCCTCCCCCCATGTACACAAGGAAGTTTAGCTGTCCGAGGCCATTGTCATTACAACTTTGTTATATAGTAACATCTTGATGGAAGTGTAAAATGATTTGATATACCTACCTCAAGGTCCCTTCAGGAACTCTTTCTTTGTTGCGCTGTAAGACTTCACAGTATCTACTGCAAATTCTGTGATAAATCCTGCAACAATGTTTTCTAACTAGAATCTACTGCATGCGTAAATTTATTGTCAACTTATTGTAACGGAGTGATATCCACATGATTTCATTATAACTGTTTGATCCGATTTATAGGGTGGTTTTATTTCAACCTCAATATCCACTCCTGCAAAACATGCGGGAAATCACAGAAAAATACTTCATGAAAATCACTGAAATACGTACTTGTCCACATATTTGCGTGGTGTTAACTTTGGGTTTCTGTTATCTTTCTGCGAAAATTCTAGCTCCTTTGTTTTCAACCAACTCTCAATCTCTTCCTTCATTGGGTTCCATGGTCTCAACATCCCCTTTTATATTCTCATTCTTTTAACATTGTGTCACTAGATCTTCACGACTCTTCAACATATTTCATTCACTCAATCCCTTTCTCTTCCAACTGACAATGAAACCATTTTTTGGTTCTACTTCGCGCTGGCTATCATTCTTGGACTGACCAAGGTTCAGGTCTACTTTGGTTTCCAACAAAAACCCCTTAAAACTATCGATCCTCCTGGTAAACCATAAGGAATAACAACACACATGATGCACTGCAGAGTCTCACCTGAGATAGTTCTTATGGGTGGATGCAATTCTTAGATGCTTGCATCTTGGGAATGAGTGGAGATCTGTGATTTCACCCTATGTGATCTTCATTCATTTACTAGATCATACATATATATTTATTATACTATCATTCTTACTCATGCATGTAAAATATCAGATCTAACTAATTCATTCATTTATCTAACATCTAATCATCAACACCAAATAAGATACATAACATTCAGTCACATAACGCAGGGTCTACCGTGGTTCACTCCTCCTGGGATACATCCACAAAGATTTGGCTATTCTGCTCTTTTATTATATTTGTTCCAAAACTACAACACTGTGTGCATTACAAATCTCCATCAAAACATGTCGATATCTTACAATGAGGCAGACTAGATCACACTAGGCTCCTCAGCATGTGATCTAACCCTTGATATCTCCCTCATTCCCCCTCCTAATCTCAACAACTTACAAACCTAGATTGGAGGAACAATATGATAACAATGAAAACCAACATGACCTCCAAATCCAAACCTCAGAGCTCTCTTGAATACAACAACCAACCAACCAACACCCCCCCCGACCTAGACCTCCTAGGTACCTACTTATACATATTTTCGTCTTACCAACCATTACATTCTCTTACCAAAAACCTAACCCTATCCTGGCAAGGTCTTCTTGAATGCATGCCTTACATGCCTTCCTCTTCTAAATGCATGTCTGTTTTGCACGTGTTACTTTTTCTGCATGCGCGTCTGCCTTACATGCGCTACTTTTCCTGCATGCGCATCCACCTCCCACGTCGTGCTTTTCCCTCAAAGCTAGCCTATGCCCAAAAGATAGACTGTGATTTTGTTGGAACATGCATAGACCAATAATATTTTGATTGCTTCCATTCTGGTGACATGAGAAAAGGTTTCTTCAAAATCTATTCCTTCAACTTGAGCATATCCCTTGCATACTAACCTTGCTTTATTTATGGTTACTTGTCCATCTTCATTTAGTTTATTTCTAAAAACCCTTTTTGTACTGACCATGTTTTTGTTCTTGGGTTTTGGAACTAGTTCCCATGCCTCATTCTTATATATTTGATTTTTGTTGGCTTCCTCAAAGATGTTTGGTTCAACTATGGATAATAGTGCTAGATGTCTTTGTTCTAGTGATTGCTTGCTTCTTCAGGTTTCTATTCTTGCATTTTTATTCCCAATAATTTGTTTTGGTGGATGATTCTTCTGACATCAGCGTTTAGGTGTCTTAGAAGGTTTCTGGAGATCTTGTTTTTTGTCTTCTGTTTCTTCTYGCTATGCTTTTGGTTGCTTCTCTTCCGATTCTTCTTCTTCTACTTCTTCTTTTAGTTCTGCTTCCCGCTCTTTTGAATTTCTTCTTTATTCTTTGATCTTCATCACATTTGTTTCATCAATTTTTACATTGATTCTTTCRTCTATTTTGTTGAGTCTKAGGTTKCATCATTTGTGTGCCTTTATTTTTCTTGAGTGTCCAACCAGTATGTCTTCATCAACCCGAGAGTCAAATTTTCTAATCTTGTTATCTTCTCTTTTTATGTAACATTTGCTTCCAAACACTCTAAAGTGTTTGACATTCATCGATATTCCCTTCCACAGTTCATATGGACTCTTGTCATTGTTACTTCTAAGAATTCCCTTGTTCAATATATGAACGACTATATGTACTTCTTGAACCCAAAATATATCACCCAACTTAGAATGTTTCAAAATGGTTCTAGCCATTTCTTGTACAATTATGTTCTTCCTTTCAACGAATCCATTTTGTTGAGGTGTCCTAGCTACTGAGAATTGCCTTTTTATTCCATGTTCTTCACAAAAATATATGAATTCTTTTGACGTGAACTCACCTCCATTGTCTGGTCTCAAGCACTTGATTTTCAAATTATTCTCATTTTCATCCGTCTCTTTGAATATCCTAAAGCATTCGAACGCCTCTAACTTTTTCTTGAATAACACAATTCGATCATTCTTGTATAATCATCAATAAGTAGCATGAAGTATTGTTCTCCATTCAACCATTTTGTTCTCATTGGTCTGCATATATCGATGTGTACAATCTCCAAAGGTTTTTTTGTAGAATATTCCTTTGTCCTGAACTCAGCTCTTGCTTGTTTTCCATGTCGACATTGCTTGCACATAGTGTTCATTGGATTTAAAATTTCAGGCATTTCTCTTACCGCTTCCTTCCTACTGATTTTTACGAGATTATCCAAGTGCATATGACCCGTTCTTATGTACCAAATCCAACTTTCATCTTCCTTTCCCAAAAAAAATCTTTCCTTTCCGATCTCATTTAATATGTATATGTTGTTTGGAGTCCTTATTAGTGTTTCCACCAATCTTCTTGATCCTTCTCTCCTTATCTCACACTTATTTTAGGTTAATAGAAGTGTGTGTCCTTGGTCACACATTTGACTCACACTTAGCAGATTATGCTTCATATTTTCGACTAGTATGACATTTTCTACCATGGCATCTTTGCTTCCAAGCTTGACAATGCCTTTTCCTATAATTTTGGATGAGTTATTTTTTCCAAATGAAACCGATCCATCTCTTTCTTTGTTTATAGTTACAAACCTGTACTTGTCATCTGTCATGTGATTTGACCAACCACTATCAATGTACCAATTACTTCTTCTACTACGGGCTTGGAGAGCAATCAAAGATTCTTCAATGTTCAGTTTGTCCTTCTTAATTTTCCATATCCTTGATGGTTCTTTTACATGACTGCTAAAATGCCACTTCAATTTACTTGGAGGAATAGGTCACCTACAATATTTGTCTATGTGTCCAAAATTGTTGCATTTGTATCATTCCACTTCATTATTTAATGATCCAAAACTGTTATAGTTTTTGTTATAAGCTTCATGAGGTTTTCCGGGATAATTGTTCCTAGAGTAACCTCCATAGTTTATTTTGTTCTTAGCATAGGATTTAAAATTTATATCCTTGTGCCCAAAATTATTGTAGGAATAACATAATCCAAGAAATATTGTTTGATACCCGAGTGTGAGAGATCATATAGATGGTGCAACTCTTCTGTGATATTCTTGTTAAGTCTTCTCCATTTCTAGTCGTTGATTCTGCGTTCCTCTGATTGGATGATCTTCTTCTTGAATGATCTCCATTGTCTGAATATTCTACTTTGAAGACTTGAATTATTCCTTCTTGATGGGACCTTTGATGACTTCTGCATAAATATTTTGTTCTACTTCTTTTTCTGTCATCATCTAGCTTGAACCCTTCTTAGTATGGATTTGCTTGTATCTTAGCCTAGACTTTTCGTAGCATGGTATTTGATCATTGATGATTTCATCCAATATTTTGGTGTTGTTTCCAAAGTTCTATCATACATCCTTCTTCTAAAGTTCCCTTCTTAATGATACTATTTCGGCTTCCAAAGACTCGTTTATTTTCTGCTTTTCTTCCAACTGATCTTTGAGTGTTTCTTCAATCACTTTGGCTTCTTCCAACTAAATATTTATTCTTATGATAATATACTAGACTTATTTAGAATTTTTGTTGGGGTTTTGAGAACTCTCCTTTAGCTTGATCAATTCTTCCTTGAGGGACTTGTTTTTCCTCCTTTCACTTTTTAGATCACTTAAAGCACTGATTAGTTCTTCCTCAAGATCCACTTCGCCTTCTTCATAATATTCTTGTTCATTTTTAAGGGTTTCTTTATAATCTTCCATTGCCATAAAAAAAACTCTTTCTTAGTCACTATCACAATCATTATCCTCATCAGGTGAGGAACTATCTTCTCTTGAGTAGAGAATTTTCTTGAAGACTTTTCTTTTAGTTCCTTTTCTGTTTCCCTTTTGATATTTCTTTTCTTTCTTGGGAACTTCTTCTTCATCACTATTTGAATTCTTAGAATAAGGACATTTAGAATCAAAATGACCAATTTTACCAAAATTAAAGCATTTTAAGGGAAGCTTACCTTTGTACTTGCTAGTTCCTTTCTTCAACCTCCTCATAAAGTTGGCTATTTATTCATCTTCATCCGAATCATCGCTGCAACTGAAGCTTGAATTTGTTTTTTTCTTATTCTTTCTTGTCTTCTTGGATGCTTTGAAAGCTTCTTCCTTCTTGCATGGATTATGTTGTTTTGTTCTCATTTCATAAGATGAAAGTATTCCATGTAGTTTGTCCATGATCAACATAGAAAGATATACTCTTTCTTCTAGGGCTGCAATCTTAGGATCAAATCTCATTGGAAGAGACCTTGGTACGTTTTGAAAAATTACCGAACCTTTAATTTCTTCTCCTAATCCTTTAATAACATTCACTATTTCATCAACTTGTAGAAAATAAGATGCAATATCTTCATCTTCTTTCATTTTTAGTTGTTCAAATTTACCTCTATAAGTTTGAAGCTTGGCCCCTTTGACTTTGGCATCTCCTTTGTAAACATTTTTAAGTTTTTCGTAAATATACTTTGCAGAGTCACAATGCATAACCTTGACATATATTGAACTAGTCTGGCCACTTAGAATAACATTCATAGCCTTCAAATTTTTTTCACAAAGTTTCTTTCCATCTTTATCTGTTGGGGGAGTGGGAGGTGTCTATTATCCATCTCCCACTGCTTGCCAGACATCAAATCCCCGTTCTTGGAAAAACATTTTCATCCTTATACTCTAGAAGGAATAGTTCTAAATATCAAACATTGGTGTTCCATTCTTATTGCACTCCATGATCTACCTTCTAGTGGTTAGAATTTTTCTAAAAGACCTGATCTGATACAAATTGTTGGAATATTGAGAGGAGGGGTGAATCAATATTATGCAAATTTTACCATTTTAATCACACCATGTAAGCATTAAATTTATCACTTATTATTCCATTCAAGATATTGTTGCATTCTAGATATCATAAACATATAACCATAGATACACAGTACACAAGAATTTTACATGGAAGCCCAAATGGGAGAAAACCACATAACACTTTTTAATGTTTCAAAAGATTATATCCATTGGAAGCACCAAATTCCAAAATTTTCTAGCACTACGTGGAAGGAGGCACCCCCCCCCCCCGATTTACAGGCTCCAACCTGAAGGAAGCTACAACTCCCCGAATTTTCCATCTTCTATTGGAAGGAGGCTCCAACCTAAAGGAAGCTACAATTCCCCGAATTTTCCATCTTCTACTGGAAGAAGGCTCCAAACCCCTTTCCTTTCCCCTTCCTTCCTCCCTTAAATATAAATAAGAGAATCAATCTGTCACAATTACTGTCACTAATATTGATACATCATCATCATCATCAAAACTGATACAACCACATAAAGTTTATGCCAAGATCTCCAAGAATATCCCCCAAATCAGATTCCCAAAATCAGTAAGAGATGCCTTAAGCATGTTCCAAAACTCCAAGCTACAAACCTCAAGACATATAGAAAGCCATACCTTTCATTATGTAAAATCCTAGAGCATAATATCTTATATCATCAAACCTTCCTTAAATTCAACATCAAGAGATGAGCACCTTCTTCAAAATTTTCTTCAACCTTGCGGGACTAGACCAACATGCGAGGCCTCACATGACGATACCAGGACAACCAATGGAGTCCTTGTGGAACACCCTATACTTGACCCACGTGGGTCACCTCAGATAGGGTTTCTCAAAAACCCTTCAAACATATACATCTATGAGAACTCCCTCTTTCGCACGACTATGCTACTTCACTTGCGCTAAGAGATCATACACTTGCTTGATTAAAAATGAGAGGCTCTTGATGTGTATTTATAGTTTTTCAAGTACCTCCTTTACTTGAATTTAGGGTCGACCTATAACTTCTTGTTTGTAACCATTTTATCTTTTACTTGATTTTGGGGATGACTTGTAACTTCTTGTCCTTAGATATAGGGCTTCTTCACTTTCTTTCATGGCTTCATGTTTAAGAGGGCATATCTCCTCAACCATGAGGAACCACGTGGTGTGCCACCTACTGTTGGAAATTGATTGATGAGGACTATCAATCCATAGAGGTTTTTCATGCATTTGCAATGTCCTTCATACTCTTTTTCTTCAGTCAACTTTGGGCTTCACGATCACACCTCTAGGGATTCCTAACCATATTTTAAGGGCTTCTTTGACCATACATTGTAACTTATTTTCTTAACAACTAGGGATTCTTGTAGGATTATTCAAAGATTCTTCCCAAGAGGGCCATGCTTAGAGATATTCCATAAGGGGACCACTTTGGAGACTCCTTCAAACAAACCCATCACTTCTAGAGGCTTTTGGACTTGCTTCAGGGCTTCTTCTAGGGTTGACATCAATGACAACCAATTTTCCAACATGTTAAACTGTGAAGCAATTGAATCATACCTGGAATCCACTTTGGCTGCCATATGGAACCTTGTACCACATCAATGTTGTCATGTCCACATTAATTCAGTTAATATCTACGAATATTTTCAAGATTTTGAAGGTCAAAAACTTGCAGAGGCATTTTAAGACCCTAAACAACATTTTCAGGGGGTCAAAATATTGAGACTTGTCTATAATTTAGGTACACATAATCTGTACAACTTAAATGAAAGAATTCAGTAAGATATTTCCAACAAGCTATTCTGAGCGCAAAACATAGCTCGTATGAAAAATTTACAATTGAAATAGTACATGGTATAAATTAGGTACCGGTTTACTTCCAGAGGGCATACATCCTTTCTTAGAAGTCAATTTAGGGCACAATAATAGTCTCTAGAAATATAATGGACCATAAAAGTCAGCCATGGAACCATAATTGGAATATGGGTACTTGAAATTGTATAGGATGGAAGGGACACATATAGCAAAGAGGGATAAAAATGAGAAAACAATCTATATTTATGCAAACCATAACTTTAAGCCGAAAAATTGAAATGAGGCATGAGTATAGACATTAGAGAGGTAATCTAGAGGAAAACGTGATAGAAGTATTAAGTCCTTTGAGGAAGCATTTAATTGTATTACGAAGCTGCAAGAAAAAGGGCAGTTAGACTCTGTGAATCATGTAATTGTTCAATGTGAAAGTTTTCCAAGTAATGCCAGTTTTGGAAAATCATTACCAGGTGTTAAAGGTAAAGGCCATATGTCATGAATTAAAATTGGGTGGTTCTATTGTATATTATAATTCCAAAGTCCAATGGACATGGGAGCAGGGAAGATCTTGTAGAGTTGACTGAAACAATAAAGAGTCGCAAGGGAAAGTGTAGAGCTACATAGTAGGAAATGAAAAGTTGATAAAGGGATTAGAAAGAGAAGAGACAAATTGGTATTCATATGCTACAAAGTAGGAATGGATTGCAAGGGATAATCAACAAACACTCTCACATAAAACATGAAGCTATCAGGTGAAGAATGTCATGAATGGGCACAAAAAGACAAAGTAAGAGTTCATAGCCAGGAAGGTAGAAACGTAATGATGGATGAAGAGCTTGCCACAAAAGAAAAGGAAGGAACTTAGAGATGGTAAGTGATTCATGGGATGGTGAGTCATCTCTAAGAGAAGGCATAGGATTTCTTGAAAAATAATTCCTAGCCAAGAATTGATGACTTTTGTCTAAAAATATTCAGAGTAAGAAGGCCACTTATATTATTAGAGTGTGTAGTGGATGCTGGTACAAGTGAAAATAATTCAAGGGATAGGATAATAAAGGTTATTCATTGATCCAGGTGGATATCAGTGGCCACCCACCTTTTCTAACTTGCTGAAAACAAATTTCTGGCAATTTTGGCAATTTACTATTTTTAGTAGTTTTTAACTTCCGGGGCCATTTTGAGGGCCTAAATGAAGGTTTTTCGGGATCAAGATTCTTAATGATAGTCGACGACTCTCATTGATCCCCCAACATGAATCTCCTCGATGATACCTTTCCAAATGGCTATCATGTGCCTAAAACAGAGATCGCATGCAAAAGTTACGACCCCAGGAAGTTGATGTACTAACTTACCCAAACGGGGCCCACCTTACTTTTGGCACTTCATCTCCTAGGGTTACGTTTTTGGATGTATAGGGTTTTTGAAATTCCCGTTTATTGTAAAAATTCCTTCAGAGCCTCATTGTAATCATCTTCTTGCGAATGAGAAAAACAGTCACATCTCTTCTCAGAGATAAGCTGCCACCATTCCAACAAGCTTGTTTTTCGCCGCATTTTACAGTTTCAGCTTATTTCCTTATTGAATAGAAAACCAATTTTACTGTATCTTTGTTTTTCTGTGTTAAGCATATTTTAATAATTTGTATTCATTTCCTTTTGCTCATAAAATATGTATCAGTGGTATCAGAGCGGTCTGCTCCTTGTCGTCTTAATGCATGTCCCCAATGAGGTCAGGTTTCAAAGAATTGGGTCTCGAGTTTGTTTCTCTTGAGGAAAAAAGCTCTTGCATGCCCAAGAGACCTATCATGGCAGGAGAAAAGAAAGATGACAATACATGAGATACATTCAAAATGTTTCTTGAGGAATCCCTCACGCAACAAAGGAACGAGATGATGGATAGTTTCGCGCAAATCCTTTGACAACTACCAACAAGTGACACATCTTCCTCGAGCGGAGGCAACACCCCCTTCAAGGTAGAAATCAACTTCGATATTCCTATATTTGAAGGTCAGATAGATGCAAATGTCATAGACAAGTGGTTGAATCTACTAGAAGGGTATTTTTCTATCCATAACTTTTCGAATAGAGAAAATATTACTTTTTCACTCCTCAAAGCCCTTCCCCATGTCAAAGATTGGTGGGAAACTTTCTATGAGAAAAAGGAAACAGAGGAACCCTCATTATTTATAGTCACAGCCACCTGGGAATCCTTCAAGGATTCTATTAAGGAACAATACTACCCTATCAAAAGTTATGACGACTTGTATACCAAATGGACCACACTGCGACAAGAAAGAGACCAAGCAGTGCCAAAGTTCACAAATGTCTTCCATACCTTGTGCACCAAGCTGGGTATCAAATATTTAGAGTGAAATATGGTTCTCAAGTATCATGGTTCTCTGCATAGATAAATCCATACCAAAATGTAATTTCTAGACATCTTGTCCTTGGGCGCGGCCTACCGATATGCTGTCAAAATCGAACAGAAGCTCAAATAAAAGACGAATCAATTTGGGCCTGGGAACCCCTCACAGAAAAATCTAGGAAGGGGTAGCCCCAACTCACAAAAAAAAGGACAGAGAAAATATGGACAGTATCAGGACAACCAGTACAAGCCACAATAAAATAAGGACATCAGAAAAACAAATAAAGTTATGGGGAAGTGGCATAACTTCCATAAGAGCCCTTGGCATAGCATTGCTGACTGCCACTCAAAGTAGTCGCTAGTGGCCAAAGTGAAAGCCTATGAATCATATGTGGGTTTTGACTCTGATTCATAACAAGAAAGGGGAAGATAGATCATTGACCTAGAATCTAGTGCCACTGTTTCTACCACCAAGCTCCAGCCTGGTGAACCAAACGAGCCAGAAGAAGGTGAGCGCCTATTCCATTCACAGATGTGGGTAAAAGTCACCCCGTTGTACTTCATCGTTGATAAATGTAGCTAGAATAACCTCATCTCAGCAGAGGTCATCAAGCGGATGGCCTTGCCAAAAAATCCACACCCATAACCATACACCATTGGATGGCTCCGCCAAGGAAGCGATCTCCACGTTAGCCAACAGTGCCGAATGTTGTACGACATAAAGCCCTTCAAAGACGAGGTATTGTGTGATGTTTCTCCTCTCAAAGTTTGTAATGTTGTTTTGGGCCAATCTTATTTATGGAAACATCATGCTGTATATGAGTCTAGGCCTCGTAGTGTTATTATTACTTTGAACAGGTAATTGTATAGGATACTTGAGGTAGTCCCTCCTAGTGCTATTTCCTTGATCTCTGCCAAGCAATGCAGGAAGGCCATGTCTCAAATCGAGAAATTTGTCTTCTTGGTGATTAGCTCTTAGAGCGAGTGAAAGATCGTATCCACATCCAGGGCCTCCACGACCGATCTCTCCACACAACAAAATCAAGTGGATAATGTTGTGGATGAATACTCATATATCTTCTCCTCTCCTACTAGGGTACCTCTACACTGCCAGGTCAAGCATCCCATTGATATGATCCCAAGAGTACCACTACCCAATGGGCCAGTCTACCACCACTCTCTATTAGAATATGAGGAGATCAAGAGGTAGATCCAAGAACTACTCCACAAGGGGAACATACGTCCCAGATCATCGCCTTGTGGGAGCCCAATCGTGCTGGTGCAAAAGAAAAATGGGACCTAGTGACTCTACATTGATTATCGAGACCTGAATAAAATCACAGTCTGAAATCGGTACACGATTCCCCGAATCGACGACCTTCTTGATAAACTCATGGGGGACAAATACTTTATTAAGATTGATCTGAGGTTTGGCTACCACCAAGTCCCAATGGAACAAACAGATGTATGGAAGACCACACTCAAGTCAAAAGAAGGTATTTTTGAATGGCTGGTCATGCCCTTTGGTTTTTGAATGGCTGGTCATCCCTTTGGTTTGAAAAATGCTCCAACAAATTTTATGAGGATGATGGATGATATCCTAAGACCTTTCACCAATACTTTTGTAGTGGCATATCTGGACGACATCCTCATCTACAACAAGACTTGGGCATAACACTTGCATCAAATTTAGCAGGTTCTACACACCCTGCAACAACACAAACTATATGAAAACTTGGAAAAATGATCCTTCGGGATGTACATGGTCCATTACTTAGGCTACATCGTTGATTGGCATGGCGTGGATGTGGATCTAGCCAAGATCCAAGTCATCCATGATTAGCCAACCCCAACCACACTCACTGAACTTCAGAGCTTCTTTGGCCTCACCAATTTCTATCACAGTTTCGTGTTGGGATTCTCTCATATCGCATGGGTCCTCAACCAAGTAACCAGAGGTGGAGGTAAGGAACAATTTGTGTGGAGCCTGTCCCAACAACAAGCCTTCGATGACTTGAATAAGCATTTTTGCTCATCCCCAATACTTTCATTACCAAACCTGCAACATCCCTTTGAGATGGAGACAGATGCTTCAGACTATGCTGTGGGTGTCATTCTCACTCAACATGACCACCCCGTGGAATATCATAGTGAGACACTCTCAGATGCTGTCCATAAGTACCCTACTTACGAAAAAGAAATGTAATCCTTTGCGAAAGCCTGCCACCAGTGGAGACATTACATTCTTGGGAAGGATACAATCATCCACTTTGATCACAAGCCACTACAGCTCATGCAGACCCAAGGAAAATTGTAGAATGAACGCCATCAATAATGGTCCACATTCTTATAATAGTTCCACCTCAACATCAAGTATAAAATAGGAAGTGCCAATCAAGTTGCTAATTCCCTCAACCAAACTCCAGTCGCGACACTCACCACGATGCTAGAATCTTGCGACCACAAGAACTTTGGATGGCCCCACCTCTATGAGACAGACCCTGAATTCTACACCACCTACCAAATGTTGGGCACCAACTCAGTGGTCGCTAATTTCCATCTTCAAGATGGGTTGTTGTGCCGTCTAGGCCATCTCTGCATTTCATCAAGCGGGTGTGTGAAGCTGATTTGGGAAGCTCACTACAGTCGGGTGTGTAAATGTGTTGAACCTGCACAGAATAGATCTAAATAACAATAATACACACATTTGCAGAGATAATTTGAGAATGAAGAAGAAGGAGAGAAAGAATGGAAGAATTCTCATTAACTGTATTCCACACTCAAAGAGTGAATAATTTACAATATATATAGGGCACATGAGTAACTAATATTCCATAGTGGTGGTCTAGAGTGATCTGGACACACACCAATAGTTACAGGAGTAAACTGCCACCTAGTCTAGTCTCTCAGGCAGTTATGGGAGTGAACTGCCACCTAGCTAAGTTAACTAGTCAACTAGTCTTCAGTTAATTGAATAAACATAGAGTAGTGAGGAGTAGATCAAGGAATCAAGAGTAATGAGCCAATATGGTGATGTTCCCAAGGCAAGTGCGCATTATCATGGTGATGATCCCAATGTTTCATGGTGACAAAACCAATGCAACATCTAAACTCAACTCAACTAGTCAAACTGAAGTGTCAACTGAAAGAGAATATTCTCCAGGTGGAATATTCTCCAGGTGGAATATTATCCTCTAAAATATAGGAGAATGGATAATGACTAATTATGACTAATAAACAAGGAAAAACCTTAGGAAAAATAAATCCTAGGTGTGTGTGAAGTAACTCCAACACCTGCCTTGAACATCACTATGGTGAAAATAAAGAATGGGTCCCGAAAATGAGGCCATGTTAGGTACCCAAATACAAAAGATACAATGAAATAAATGAGGAAAGAGGGAAAACCTCATGGGAACCCCCCCCATCAAATTACAATGCATAAAAAAAATAAAAACGAGAAGGAACAAAAACCAGTTGATAAGCAACCGTGTCCTTCACTCCAAGAAGACCTCGCAACTGTGCAAGTTTGTGCTCATTGAAGATTTTGTTGAAGATGTAGATGTCTGCACAGATCTAATGAAGTATATGAATCATTGATATGTCCACACATATCCACTTTCTCTTCTTTTAATGAACAATATCCAAATAAATTTTGGATAAAACTTTGAAAACCGTGCAGTCGTTTCCGGAAAAATGCTGAAATTTTTGTTGATTTTGAAACGATCATAACTTCACTTTCCGGACTCCATTTCGGACGATTATTTTTTTGAAATTGGATATTTTTCCAAGAGGAATTCAAATATCCAGTTGGTTTATGCAAAATTTTCTCATAAAATATCAGAATTGAGTCTGATGTGCGCAACTCCCTTTTTGTCTCTTGAGATGCATGCATTGTGCATGAAAAAGTATCTGCGTGTGACTCTTGAGATGCATGCCATATATCTTCCACATGAATTTCAAAAAACAAATCTGAAATGGAGTAGACATCATATTCAATTAATGGAATACAAATTTCTACAAATACTTGTGTAGAAGGATCTTCAAACTGAGATGATTTATCTTCCAGTGGCTTTTCTACATTCTCTATCTTGTCAACATTTTGCATGCAATCTTCCTTATTCCGAAATAAAACCTCTAATCTGCTCCATAATTCATTTGGAGTGAATTCTTGTGAGTCATCATATACTTGATGGAGAATTTTAGGAGAAACAAAATAGAGGATACATCCTATGGCCATATCTTGTCTATTGAGAAAATTGTTTTTCTCATCGGCAGAATCATGCTCTACTTCCATTGCCATAGTTATTTGGTACAAGCCTCTGCATCTGGGCATAAGAAGAATTTTTGGCTTCCATTCCAAATAGTTATGAGGCGTGAGAAGTATTTCTAACGAATAATCCATCTTTTTGTTGTCTTCAATCTTCAATACCTACAAAAAATAATTTGGTGTAGCTTTTTCTTAGCATTTTGTCAGCTCTGATACCATGTAAATGTTTTGAACCTACGCAAAATGGATCTAGCTAGAAAATACTACACACATTTGCAAAGAGAAATTGAGAAAGAAGAAGAAGGAGAGAAAGAATAGAAGAATTCTCATTAACCGTATTCCACACTCAAAGAGTGAATAATTTACAATAGATATAGGATACATGAGTAACTAATGATCTATAGTGGTGGTATAGAGGGATATGGACACACACCAACAGTTACAGGAGTAAAATACCACCCAGTCTAGTCTCTCAGGAAGTTACGGGAGTGAACTGCCACCTAGTTGAGTTAACTAGTCAACTAGTCTTCAGTTAACTGACTAAATAGAGAGTAGTGAGGAGTTAACTCAAGAAATCAAGGGTAATGTGCCAGTTTGGTGATGATCCCAATGTTGCATGGTGACAAAACCAATGCAACATCTAAAATGAACTCAACTAGTCAAACTGAAGTGTCAACTGAAAGAGAATATTCTCCAGGTGGAATATTCTCCCCTAAATTATAGGAGACTGGATAATGACTAATTATAACTAATAAACAAGGAAAAAAATTAGAAAAAAGAAATCCTAGGTGTGTGTGAAGTAACTCCAACAGGATGGCAGGACACTTTGGCGTCGAAAATATAGTGGCAGTGCTACAAAAACATTTCTACCCGCCGAAATTTCGACAAAATGTCGGAAAGTATATAAGGTACTGCACCGCTTGTGCTATTTCCAAACTGACCACTAAGAAAGAACGCCTTACACTGACCCATCGGAAGCTTCTCCTACTCTGTTATGGGTTGTACACCATCACCAAGGCTGTGAGTGACAATGCTTTTGAGCTCAAAATTCCCCTTTTCCTTGGCCTACACCCAATTTTCAACGTGGCTCTCCTTCGACCATATTTCCCACCATTATTGGACACCTCAGAGATAACACAGTAGTTGAAACCAACATAGCTCAAACTTGACTACATGCAATATGAATCTAGTGATCAGATTGTGGACACACAGATCAAGGGAAATCGACAACAAAGGATTCAACTTTATCGAGTCGTCAAAGCAGGGAAACTCCTGCACCAAGGCAAGTGGCTCACCTGGGGCCAACTTCAACAAAAATTTCCTCATCTGATGGGGGAAATCAATGCAATGGAGACCATTTCTTCCTAATGATGGAGGAGTGATCTAGGTGTATATTGGTGGCCACCCACCTTTGTTACACATTATTTTCGTCATCCCTATGATTGTTAATGATGTAAACCTATCTGTTGCCTTCAGAGGGGTCAGTGGCCTGAGTTCCTAAAGAGAGAAGGGAGAAGAACTTCTCCTGAGAAAAGAAGTTGCTTTTTCCTATGTAAAAACCTTATAAAAAGGGAAGTTCACAGGTTTCTATATAGGCAGGGTGCGAGAATGACCCATTCTCACAGGTTGCACTATAGCTAGGGTGCGAGGTGTTCGCAGGTTGCTCTATAGCTAGGGTGCGAGAATGCCTGCACGTGGGAAAAATGAGCGTTTTATTGAATCTTCTAGAA
>ML796840.1:192969-207205 GCA_009831015.1 Picea engelmannii
TAAAGAAGTCACTATATGGTCTGAAGCAATCACCTAGGATGTGGTACCAAAAGTTTGACACATACATCCTTGGATTGGGATTTGTAAGAAGTAGGGCTGATCACTTTGTATATTCCAAGTAGGTTGGTAATCACTTCATTTATGTAGTTTTGTATGTTGATGACATGTTATTGGTAGGAAATAACATGGATGTTATCAAGGAGGTGAAATCCCAACTATTCTCCAAATTTGACATGAAGGATCTCGGTGCTGCTAACTTCATTCTGGGAATGGAGATTAAAAGAGATCGTGCAAACAGGAAACTCTGGTTAAATCAGAGAAAATATGTTGAGACGATATTGTAGAGGTTTAATATGCATGGAAGTAAACTGGTCAAGGTTCCTATTCCTATAGGTGTAAAGTTATCTATAGATCAGTGTCCCAAGACACAGGAAGAAGAAGAGGACATGTCCGATGTTCCATATGCTAGTGCAGTTGGCAGTTTGATGTATGCAATGGTTTGTACTAGACCGTACATTTCACATGCAATGGGATTTTTGAGCAGGTATATGTCAAAACCAGGGAAGGAGCATTGGACAATAGTAAAGAGGGTCTTCAGGAATCTTCGTGGCACTACCAGTTATGGATTGTGCAACCAAAGAAGACCAGGATTAGACAGAGTGGTGGAAATACATAGATTTGTTGATGTAAACTGGGCTGGAGATCTGGATCACAAAAGATATACAAGTGGGTATATGTTTAACCTATTTGGAGGAGAAATCAGTTGGATGAGCAAAAGACAGGCTATAGTGGCACTCTCAACTACAGAAGATGAATACATGGTAGCCACTCATGTAAGCAAGGAAGCAGTATGGTTGCAAAGATTGTGTTCAGGTATTGTGTTGGTAAAATAAATAGTGAGATTAGATTGTGACAGTTAGACTGCAATCTTCCTGGCAAAGAACCCAACTTATCATTCGAAGACAAAGCATATTCATGTTCAATATCACTTTGTGAGAGACATGGTTGAGGAAAAGAAGGTGTTACTGGAAAAGGTTGACACTTTGAAGAATGTTGCAGATTCATTGACAAAGTCTGTGAGCACAGAAAAGTTCTCCTGGTGTAGAGTAATAATCGACATTGCTACCTTGGATTGTTGACTATATAATTCCCTAGACCCTTGGATGCAAAGAAAACAACAAGTGAGAGAATGTTGGGTATGTGTTATATTCTTTGCATGTGTGTTTGTGGGCGCGTCAGATATGAAAATTGCATCTGATGATCCATCTGGTAGTTCTCTTTGTGTCATGTGCGCCGAGCACTTTCCTAGGGGGGGTCCTAGGGGGGGCAGGTATGCCCCCCTTGGTTACGCACAACGTTTGGGGCAACACCCTGAAATTTGTTTTTGGTCGGTTTTTTCTATTTTTAGCAGTTTACTAAAAATAATCCCGGTTTTAGGGATTAGGGTTTTGGTATCTATGAAATACCTAAAAACATTGTATATATTGTATAGTGAATGGTGAAATTCGATATAATGAATATAAGAAAGGTTTTCCCGGTTGAGGGTTTCTGATATAAAATCTCTGTGTACTCTGTGTATGAGCCATTAATTAAATTCTGTTTTGCTTAAGAATCTATATGCATTGCTTTACTTCACAGGTTTAAAACTTCCAGATGCAATGGCCAATATGGCATATTGGCTGGAAATACATAATGGCCAAGTGAGAATTGAATAGAAAATGTTCAAATTAAGGATTTGTGGTGCACAAATAAGCATAACGATAGTGCACATGGCTCAAGGGATCTAGAAGGATTCAAGGACAACTACATGGAGCAACAAAAGCTAAAATAGATATGCACTAGAGTACATAATGAAAGTGATGCATGATGCATACAATAAAGCTAGAATGCATGTGCATGTAGTGGGCATGATGATATTGAATACTTAATTCATATTGATGTGCATTTGGTCATGTGAACATGCCTGAACATGTTTGTGTCATTCTTGTAGACTGAGAGTAGTCTGTTTTTATATGTGAAATAATGATGTCATGATAATTGAATAAGACTAATGATGGATTGCATATCTAGAAAAAATGTTTATAACATGACTGCAAATGATGTTGTTTCTATATATGAAATCCATCCGTATGAAGATAAAGGAGGATGGTGGGAACGTTGATAAAGATGTTGGTAAAGGGAGCCTACGAGCTTATACAAAAATATTAGTTGATCAGGTAGCACCAAGTAATGTAATAACAACCATGCATGTATGCATTTAGGTTGTTTATGATGCATAAATGATGAGGGAATTGAGGCAAGAGTTCCCTCAGTTAAATTTCAATATTTGAATTGATGTTAAGGATGAGTTTCTTGAGTACACAAATGTTGTTTAATGCTCATTTCTGAGAAATTTA
Organism: Picea engelmannii; assembly: GCA_009831015.1. Taxonomy (NCBI): domain Eukaryota; kingdom Viridiplantae; phylum Streptophyta; class Pinopsida; order Pinales; family Pinaceae; genus Picea; species Picea engelmannii. Next base: position 195,366 of record ML796840.1, read on the forward strand.
ATGGCATGTTATGTTATGTTGATTATGAAATCATAACCAAGTCAAGTCAGGAGACATATTCCTTCTATAACAATGAATGCCAATATAGATAGCCATGTATGAGGCCATGTTGTGGTTGGATATGGAAGGGATATTGTTCCATACAAGTTCTTAATGGTCTTCTCCTGTATAATCGATATTTGGACTACAACCTCTTTGTCGACACTGAATATCACCAAGGGATTATATTCCTAGTGTTGTATATGTGTTGAAGAGGAAGATATCTAAATGATCGAACAAGTAATTGGAAAGAGTTTGCATGATGTTTTGAGGCATTAGTTAGACCTTCCAACTCACAATGGTGGAATACATGATATTGATATGTGATTCTAGAGTCAATGCAAGGATGCATTGTGTTGATGTGGCCATGGGTATTGGCACATTAGTTTATTTATTGGTAATGTTTGATTGCATTACGAAAATTTTGGTATGCTAGATTATGCATGTGCAAGGAATGATAGTTTCATTCCATTTAATATGAATAATAGTTGGAAGTGATTGGATTTTTAGAGTAATATAATTATGAAATCACTTCATGGGATGATTGCAAATATTACAATGAGATGATAATGTGCATGGATACTGATAATTTGTTTGGCTGAATGAAAATTGAGAAAAAATTGCACATAGAATGGTATTGGATATGGAGATGGTGTAAGCCCATAAGGAAGATTGATACCTATAGTTGCAAGAGCCAAACATTATGAGAAGGAATTTCATGCTTGGGAAATTGGATTTCCTATATGAAACTGATTTGGAAATTAATAAGTGAATTTGCTATGATGTTATCTCATGACGATTGTATGTGTATGATATAGATGATATGATGGCTATTGAAGATAGAAATCTCGAGAAGAATGATACTATTGGGAAATTGGAACCCTATGATTTCCATAGGGTGCATATTTCTAGTGGATTTTTTGTAATGAGTTAGTGCTCTCCTTGCATGTGAAATACTTGGAAATATAGATCGCTTGAGAGACTGTGTAGAAATGAAGGGGATGCCTGATCTTGGAGGATGAGTATATAGAGGAATACACAACTTAATATGGCATGGTGGATAGAATCATGAGGGAGTGTTGGGAAAGAAAAGTGAGTCGAATTCTCTCCCATGGTAGCTTTGGGAAACACAACATATCCATACAGATAATTATCATATTATGACTGCAAACTTATTTCAATACATGTTTATATTTTAGAGTTGGGAACTCCTATGAATAAGATAATTGTTATATAATAAGGGTTATAACATGCATGTTTTCATGATGGATGTACATGAATAGTTGAATAATGGAACCATAAATTGAGTACCAAGAAAGAAGAGCATCAAAGAGAAGCATAACTCAAGAACAAAGGCATGGAACAAGTAAATTCTAGTGGACTTGTTGCATCTTGAAAGAAGAAAAGTGGAGCTAAAAAATGTAATGCAGGAGGCACATCTGCAACTATTTGAAAGTTTTGAGATTCCATTATCATAGATAGAGTTCATGGAGTGATAGCTCCAATAATTCCTGTCTGAACGTCTGCTAGAGCCCTGGAGGGAAATGGTACAACCTAAGGGATTGCGATGTTGAGAAGGGAGTACACTTCTTTGAGTTGTGTAGGTTGAGGGGAATGAGAGCCTACTGGTTGGAATTGATGTAGGAATCAACAAATTATGAAAGTGATTGCAGTTTGGATTCCTAAAGTTGCATCTTTGATATTTCCTAGTCGGTTGTGCATTAGAGCCCAAGGGGAGTGGTATAGCCCAAGGGATTGCAGAGAAGAGAAGGGGGTACACTACCTTGGGTTGTACAAACTAAGGGGAAAGAGCTATTGTTAGTTGGAACTACAGCCATATTATAAAATGTGAAAATCGTTGTGTATGATTTTGGGTCAAAGCGCCTATGTATATATGTCCTGGCCAAGGTGCTTATGTATATATATTTGGGCTGGAGTGCATGTGTGATATTAGGCCCAAGATACTAGAGTTATGATATGTATGTATACTTATATTATGAAATGCATCGAGGATAGTGCAAAAATAAGGGGGATGGGATGTGACATCCCTAGTTTTAAATCCCTGCAAATTATAATGTAATTATGTAAATGTGATTTAGGATGGCGAGCCGATATGTTTGGGCCAGAGAGCCTATACTAATTTATATGGACAAGGGATAAGCTATGTAAAATGTTCATTGGATTCATTAATAAAAATAATAATCATTTATTTTGATATGCAAGGGACATAAATGATGGGGGGGATATGATTTCCATAAGAGAGGGGGCTAAAGGGGAATCCAAGGGGAAACTCATGTCATTTTCCTGAGTTAATATGCCACTACCATCTAGTCCTTCTTTGAATTATTAGACACTCAATCATTGAATTCATGTAAGATGGTGGGTGTGAGGAGTCACATCCCATATTTATTGAGAGCATGGGGTTGAAGCAAAATCAACAACGGGGAGAGTGAAATTCAATTGGCTTGGGGGAAAATGAAATTCGTATGGGAAAATAAGACAATTTTTACATGCTAATTTTTGGCAGCAAGGGAGGAGCTAAGTGTTGGGAAGAGCACCATGAGCCATGTTTTGTTTGAAGGAAACCATTGTTGGGCTTCATTTATGCTAAGAAAGAGGCTTGTGTGGCTGGAAAAATGAGCTATGTACCTATGGAACATTTTTCTATTGAGGGAATGGTTCATGAGCCTTGTGAAGGCTGTTGTGAACACTCCTGGAGCAATGGAGAGTTCTCAGAGTCACCAAATATGATATTCCTCACCAAATGAGTGCATTGGAGCTCTGGAGGGAAGTAGGAAGGCCTAAGGGACTATGTGCATTGAAGGGAGATCCCATTCCTTGGGTTGATCAAGTTGAGGGGAAGATAACTGGTGGATTGGAACTGTTGTTAGAGTAGAACTTGGGTTTTGAAATGCTGAATGTGGAGAGTGGACAACTAAGAGGGCCATAACTCCTTGTGGAATCATAGCCTCAGCTTGGGGGTGGTTTGATATTGAGAGAAAATGAATAGAAATCCTATGGCTGGGAGGAATATCCTTCATACACAACCAATTGGTAACTTTATAAATATATGAGTTTTCTGTTATTCTTTATGATGTTAATTCCATTGTGAAAATGGTTTTATATGAATGTTGTGTGTTTTTTGTTTTGCTTGAATAGTTAAATTAATAGGTTTTATAATTGTTTCTAATTGCATGTAAATTTTATGGGCTTGCTACCCCTTGGTTTATTTTATATGCATGGGGCATTTTTAAATTTCATGTTAGCAAGAAAGAATGTTACAAAAAAGACAACGCACGACCTTTTCAAGGACATGTGTTGAAATGGATCTCTCAAATGTCCTCCTTGAAGAGATATTGTTAGATACTGAATATGTTTGGAAATAAAAGCTAGATTATGAAAATATTAATTTTTGGTGCTAATCTTGCTTTGCGGTTGGGCACAAATTCCCCTCTTGCAGAAAATATAAGTTTTCACATGATTTAGGAGAAGCGAAGCACTCTAAAATCCATGCCAAAGGGAAATACTTCCAGTGAAAATCCACATGGTGGGACATGATGGAGGAAGAACATCAACTAATAAACAAGGATCCCCCTTTGGTTAGCTAGGATCCACAACTCAATCAAAATATTCATCTCTCAATGAAAACACCTTCTGTAATACCCCTAGGATGAACCCAATTGTAAATGTACATATAAGCTGGTGAGCTAGTATATTTTTGGCTAGAGTGCCTTTGTATATACATTTTGAGCCTAGAGTGCCTGTGTGATTCTTAGGTCAGAAAATCTAGATGCTAAAATCCCAAAAAGCCTAACATTGTAATATGTAATCACACTCATGTTATTAATAAAAATACATCATTGTTGTAGACCATCTAGAAAAAAAGAGTATGGGGTGCTAGAACTCCACTAGAAGGGAAAGCGAGGCTAAGAGTTTAGGAAAAGGGGCTAAGCCAAGGGGATTAAGCCCAAGGGAATATTATATTAATATTTCCTAAAGTCTAATTATATGATATTTTTATCCTAAGTTCCTAAGGATGAGGAACGTATCACATGTTGATATTATGGTAGTTGTGGGAGGTATTTACCTCCACATGTAACCCTGATGAGAATAGAATATTCTGGGAAGCAAGAAGAAATCCTAAATAGTTGGTTAATAACCCTAGAAGACAAGACAACTCAAGAGAATAATTTGTATTAAGTTATTAGCCTCCAAGAGAAGAAGTTCGCCCGGTTAAATGACTTGGAGGACTATAAATATAGAGCGCTTGAGATCATTTGTACTCATCCTCTCATTACTGTATAAGACAATGGTGCACAAGTTTGAAGAAGAGCTGCAGTTGTAGTTGTTGTAATTAGCAGATTTAGGTTTTGACTTTGACTCTCTCTTGGTTATGGTTTGGACTTTCTGCTTGGCCTCTTTTGGTTATTCTTGCTTGGTGCCCTATCCCTAGAGAGAGGTATGCTACCTTGTTTGGCTATTAAGCCTAGGGTTTGCTTCCAGAATCATTCTCTGTCAAGGTTAAGGTGCTTGGGGGTGGCTTCGACCTATGGTTGGGTGAAAATATTGCTATATTGTCTATGGTTAAACGAATACATCCATTACTTTATAAAAATTTATGGGCCTACACTATCTTCGGACGGTCTAACCACTGGAAGATAGATTGGGAGGATTTTCTTAGTTACAGTTGCAGTTGCAACCAGTTTTTGTTGCAACAACAAAACCCTAACCCTCTTTTTGAGGAACCTTAAGTGAAGATATTGACCTAATTTATGGATAGCCTAGTGCACCCTAGCCTGGTGCATCTCCTGGTACTCTCAGCAAGCTAAGACATGAAGTTTGAGTTTTTGGTCAAAATCGAGGGTTGACCAAGTCAAAGAAATTATGACTTACTCTATGAAGTCAAAAACAAGTTAGAAGGGGATTCTAACTTCAAATCATGGAAGAAAATGATTGATCTAATCCTTTCCAAGAATAAGGTGTTGGACATCATGAAAGGAAAGATCATGGAACCACAATTCAAAGAAGGAAAAGAGAAGGAACCTCAGAACGTTGCAGTTATGGAGAAGTTCAAAGATAATGACATCAATGCCATGAGTATCATAGTGGATTCTATAAAAGACCACTTGATACCCTACATCTCCCATATTGACTCATCTAAGAAGATGTATAATTCCCTAACCCAGTCAGAAACATTGGACAAGTAATGAGTCTGAAGAATGAGCTCCGTGACATGAAGATGAATGATGATGACAACATAACATCATACTTTGTGAGAATTTCTTAGTTAAGAGATCAACTACAAGCTATTTGATCTGGATTTTATGAGCAGAGAAAAATGACTATAGATTATTAACAGATACTTAACACAGAATAATAGAGATACAGTAAAACTGGTTTTCTATTCAATAAGGAAATAAGCTGAAACTGTAAAATGCAGCGAAAAACAAGCTTGCTAGAATCGTGGCTACTTATCTCTGAGAAGAGATGTGATGACTGCTCTCATTCGCAAGAAGCTGGTTACAATGAGGCTCTGAAGGTATTTTACAATAAAACAGGAGTGTCAAAAAACCTATAAATCCAAAAACCTAACCCTAGGAGATGAAGCGCCAAAAGTCATGTGGGCCCCGTTTGGGTAAGTCAGTACATCAACTTCCCGGGGTCGTAAATTTTTCATACGATCTCCGTTTGACACGCTCAATACCTCGTTAGAAAGATCTATACGAGGACTACAAATTTTATGTGAGAAACATCAAAGAATTATGCTTGTGGCTCCCCATTTTCCTAAAAAACGTCGTTTAGGGCCTCAAAACGACTCTGGAAGATCAGGACCCAAAAACTGCTAAAAATAGTAAATAACCAAAATTGTCAGAAAACTATTTTGAGCCAGTTTGAAAAGGTGGGTGGCTCGATATCCACCTAGATCAATAATCATTCCTTAGGAAGCAATGGTCTCCATTGCGTTGAGTTCCCCCATCATATGAGGAAATTTCTGCTGAATTTGGCTCGGGTGAGCCACTTGCCTTGGTGCAGGAGCTGTCCTGCTTTGACGACTCAATAAAGATGGATCCTTTGCTGTCGAGTGCCATTGATCTATGTGTCCACAATATGATCATTGGATTCTTTTTGTATGCAGTCGGGTTTGATCTCTGTTGGTGTCAGCTGTTCTGCTACTTCTGAGGTGTCCAATAATGGTGGGAAATAAGGCCGAAGGAGATCCACGTTGAACACTAGGTGCAGGCCAAGGAAAGGAGGAATGTCGAGTTTAAAATCATTATCCCTCACAACCTTGGTGATGGTGTATGACCCATAAAGGAGTGGGTGAAGCTTTCGATGGGGTCCTGTAAGGTGTTCTTTCTGCAGATTCAACCAAACTTTGTCACCCACCTGAAACTTATGTGGCACCTGATGTTGATCATGGCGCTGCTTGTACTTGTCATTGGACTTCTGTAGGATATCCTGAACCTGTTGGCGGATGTGCTAGATACAATCAATGAATCGGGTGGCTTTTTCAGATTCATTTGGAGCAAGAGATGTCTCGGTTGAGGTGACTGTAAGGGGAAGTACAACATCTATGGGACCCAATGGTTGGAATCTCAACCCCACTTGAAAGGGGATTTGTCTAGTTGAGCTATGAAAAACTCAGTTGTAGCTATGATGGACATAGGGAAGGTTCTCATTCATGTGCAAGGGTGATTGGAATTATACATGTGAAGGATATGCACAATCATTTGATTTATGACCTCAGTTTGGCCATCTGTCTGGGGGTGGAAGGCCATGGATTTGGTGAGCTTAGTGTCCAGCAGTGACCGGAGTCTTGACCAAAATGTGTTGAGAAATCGTGTCTCCTGGTCTGAGACAATGGTTTGTGGGATTCCAAAATGTACCCAGACTCATTCAATGAAGAGCTTGGCAGTGGCCTATGCTGTGATGCTCTTTTTGCAGGCAATCATAATCACCATCTTAGAAAAGCGATCAACAACCACAAAAACACAGTCATTTCCTCACTTGGTGGACAGGAGGCCCGAAATGTAGTCCATTGACATGGATTCCTGGCCTGTCAGGAGTAGGACAAGGGGTGTACAAGCCCTATTTCTTAGTGGTCAGTTTGGTAATAGCGTAGGCAGTGCAAGACTTGATATTCTTGCTGACCTCCTGCCGAAGTTTTGGCCAGTAGAAATGTTTCTGTAGCATCACCAATGTCTTTTCAACCCCGAAGTGTCCTGCTACCCAACTGTAGTGGGCTTCCCAGATCATCTTCACTTGCTCACTTAATGGAATGTAGATATGGCCCAGACGACATAACAACCCATCCCGAAGATGGAAATTATTGACAACTGGGGCCATTTAGAGGTCTCATGGCTGCAAGAGTTTAGCACCATGGTGAGTGCCATGACTGGAGGTCTACTGAGGTAATCAATGACATGGTTGGTGCTTCCTGTTTTATACTTGATGTTGAGGTGGAATTGCTACAAGTATGTGGACCACTTTTGATGGCGATCATTTTTCAATTTTCCTTGTGTCTGCATGAACTGCAGTGGCTTATGATCAGTGTGGATGATTGTCTCCTTCCCAAGAATGTAATGTCTCCACTCGAGGTAGGATTGCACAATAGAGTACATTTCTTTGTCATAAGTAGGGTGCTTATGGACAACATCTGATAGTGTCTCACTATGATAGGCCACGGGGTGGCCGTGCTGAGTGAGAATAATGCCCACAACATAGTTTGAAGAATCTGTCTCGATCTCAAGGGGTTGTTGCAGGTCTGGTAGTGAAAGTAATGGGGCTGAGCACAAGCACTGCTTCAAATCATCAAACTCTTGTTGTTGGGACCAGACCCACACAAATTTTTCTATACCACCACCCTTGGTTATTTGGCTGAGGGCCCATGCAATATGGGAGAATCCCAACACGAACCTGCAGTAGAAATTGGTAAGGCCTGAGAAGCTCCAAAGCTTAGTCAGTGTGGTTGGGGATGGCCATTCACAGATGACTTGGATCTTGGTTGGATCCACATGTATGCCATGCTAATCAATGAGGTAGCCTAGGTAATGGACCCTATCCATGCATAAGGGGAATTTTTCCAAGTTGGCATATAGCTTGTGCTGCCACAGGGTGTGCAGAACCTGCTGAATATGTTGCAAGTGTCTGCCCAAGTCTTTCTGTAAATGAGAATGTCATCTATATACACCACTACAAAAGTATTGGTGAATGGTTAGAATATATCGTCCATCATCCTCATGAAAGTGGCTGGAGCATTTGTCAAACTAGAGGGCATGACCAACCATTCAAAAAGGCCTTCCTTTGACTTGAAGGTAGTCTTCCATACATCTGTCTGTTCTATCAGGACCTAGTGGTAGCCAGACTTTAGATCAATCTTATTGAAGTATTTGTCCCTCATGAGTTTATCAAGGAGGTCGTCAATTTGAGGAATCAGGTACCAGTTTCTGATTATGATTTTATTTAGAGACCGTTAATCAATGCAGAGTCACGAGGTACTATATTGCTTCTATACCAGCATGATTGGGCTCCCGCAAGGTGATGAGCTGGGACATATGTGCCCCTTGTGGAGCAGTTCTTGGATCTATCGCTTGATCTCCTGAACATCTAACAAAGAGTGGCGATAGGCTGGCCCATTGGGAAGCGATGCGCCAGGGGTCAGAATAATGGGGTGCTTGACCTAAAAGTGTAGAGGTACCCTAGTAGGTGAGGAGAAGATATCCGAGTATTATTCCATGACCTTATCTACTTTCTTCTGCTGTGTGGAGAGGTTGGCCATAGAGACCCTAGATGTGGCTATGATATTTTTCTCATTCTGAGAGTGAATCACGAAGAAGACAAACTTCCCCGTCTCAGAGATGAACTTACTGCATTTCTTAGCAGAGATCAAGGAAATACCACTAGGTGGGACTGCCTCGGGTATCCTGTACAATTTTCTGTTCAAAGTAATAATAACACTATGAGGCCTAGACTCATATACAACATGACGTTTCCATAAATAATGTTGGCCCAAAATAACATCACAAACTTCGAGAGGAGCAACATCATAGAATACCTCTTCTTTGAAGGGTTTGATGCCGTACGACAATCGACATTGTTGGATGACATGGAGATCGCTTCCTTAGCGGAGCCATCCAATGGTGTAGGGTTGTGGGTGCGGCGTTATCAACGGGGATAACCACTTGAAGACCTCTACTGAGATGAGGTTCTTATGGCTACCACTATCAACGATGAAGTGTAACAGGGTGCCTTTTACCCACATCTGTGAATGGAAGAGGTGATCTCCTTCTTTTGGATCGTCTGGTTCACCAGGCTGGAGCTTGGTGGTAGCAACGATGGCACTGGGTTCTGCGTCAATGATCCATCTTCCCCTTTCTGGTTCTGACTTAGAGTCAGAACCCACATCTGATTCAAAGGCTTTCACTTCGGCCACCAGTGACTTCTTTGAGCGATAGTCAACAGTGTTATGCCAAGGGCTCTTATGGAATTCGCAGCACTTCCCGGTATCTTTCTTTGTCTTTTCGGTGTCCTTCTTTGCTTGCGTCTTGGACTAGTTGTCTTGGTATTGTCCATATTTTCTCTGTTTTTTGTGCTGTGGGTTGGGGCCTCCCTTTCCTGGATTTTGCTGTGCAAGGTTCCTAGGCCCAAATTCTCATGTCTTTTGTTTGAACTTATGCTCAATTTTGATGGCATATTGGTAGGTCGCGCCCAAGAACGAGATGTCCAGAAATTCCATTTCGGTCTGGATGTATCTATGCAGAGCATCGAAATACTTGAGCACCAAAGGTCACTTCAGATATTTGATACCCATCTTGGTGCGTAAGGTATGGAAGATATTTGTGAACTCTAGCACTGCTTGGTCTCTTTCTTGTCGCAGTGTGGTCCATTTGGTATACAAGTCATCATAACTTTTGACAGGGTAGTATTGTTCCTTAATAACATCCCTGAAGGATTCCCAGGTGGTCGTGACTATAAATAATGAGGGTTCCTCTATTTCCTTTTTGTTAAATTTTTAATTAAAATAAAGTACCAAGGCAAGTGTTTCTCTTCCCTAGGCGCCTAAGGGGGAGAAAGTGCCGAATGTGGGTCCTAGTCATTTAATTTGTGAGATGCAAATTAAAAGGTGACTTTATGATTAAAGTGAGGGTGATTGAAGAGACACCAAATCTCATCCACCCATCTAATCTAAACTCAGACGTTAGATTAGAAAACCCCTCACCTTCCCTCACGAGGTCAACTTGGGCAAGAGGGCGCACCCATTCTTGGGGAAGTTGAAGCATTCTTGTTGAGAGAACAAGAAGAGTTGAAGCATTATTGTTGAGAGAACAAGAGGAGTTCAAGAATTCTTGTTGAGAGAACAAGAGAGAGCAAGAGAGAGGTCGAGCTGAAGAAAAGAGACAACAACTGCAATTTCTGGGAGTATTGGCATGCATTCCAAGGCTGTCGAACAACATTTAGCGGCACAGAAATTGAGTCTTAGCAGAGTTTTGGCACAAATTTCGAGATAGTTCGTACAACATTAAGTGCTGAGACATATGCTGAAACAGTGTTGTAACATATGTTGAAACACCACTGTGACATATGCTGAAACACCGCTGTAACATATGCTGAAACACCGCTGTGACATATGCTGAAACAATGCTGTAACATATGCTAAAACACCGCTGTGACATATGATGAAACAATGCTGTAACATATGCTAAAACACCGTTGTGATATATGCTGAAACAGTGATGTAACATATGCTGAAACACCACTGTGACATATGCTGAAACAGTGCTGAGACATATGTTGAAACAGTGTTGAAACTGGATTTTCGACATTTAATTTTGGCTGAAAAATCAGCGAGACTGAAACTGGGTTGGGGTTTTGAAAAAATTAACAAGGTATCAGAGCAAGGTTGAAGAGAGGCAGAAATTTTAGCAGACAGAAAGTTGGGACAACAGTCACTTCAAGAGGAAGTCACTTGGTGAGAAACCAAGGAGAAGATCTTTGGTGAGATGCCAAGATCAAGAGACTCTTGGTGAGATGCCAAGAGAAGGGACCTTGGTGAGATTCCAAGATCAAGAGACTCTTGGTGAGATGCCAAGAGAAGGGACCTTTGGTGATATGCCAAGGTCGAAACAAACAACGGCTTCAGCAAAAGTGGAAGAGTTTTCCACCAAGTTTGACAAGGAATTTTCCTTGATTGTGTGTCTATCATCGAGGACCACTACTCCCGATACTTGGTATATTGACAGTGGTGCCTCTCACCATATGAAAACAGTTCGCGAGAACTTGATAGATATTACTCAGTGTGGAGATGTAGAGGTAGTGCTTGGAGATGACTGGGAGGTCAAGGTGGCTGGTTGTGGGACCGTATCATTTCGGAGGGAGTCTTTGCCTCCCATGAATTTGACAGAGGTTCTTTATGTTTCGGGTTTGAAGAAGAAATTAGTGTCAGTTTCTACTATTGAGGAGAAGGGCTATGAGGTCTTTTTCCATGATGGGCAGGTGCTTCTTTTCCCCAGAGGGTCTAGCATCACTTCAACCAAAGTGATTGGTACTAGACATGAGAGGCTGTACAAGTTCTTGTTTCAGCCAGTGCGAGCATTGATTCATTCTACCAACAACAACAGTGACCTATGTGAGATATGGCATAAGAGGATGGCACATTTTCACCATGGGGCTTTGCGAGTTCTGAGGGAGATGGTGACGGGAGTTCCAAATTTCAGTTCAGAGCACCATGAGTTGTGCAAGGGGTGTACCTTGGGAAAGTACACCAAGACTACTTTTCTGAGCAGTGACAGTAGAGCAGCAGG
>ML796840.1:210311-227375 GCA_009831015.1 Picea engelmannii
TGCTGTAACATATGTTGAAACACCGCTGTGACATATGCTGAAACACCGCTGTAACATATGCTGAAACACCGCTGTGACATATGCTGAAACAATGCTATCACATATGCTAAAACACCGCTGTGACATATGCTGAAACAATACTGTAACATATGCTGAAACACCGCTGTGACATATGCTGAAGCAGTGTTGTAACATATGCTGAAACACCGCTGTGATATATGCTGAAACAATGCTGTAACATATGCTGAAACACCGCTGTGACATATGCTGAAACAGTGCTGAGACATATGCTGAAACAGTGTTGAAAATGGAGTTTCGGCATTTAAATTTGGCTGAAAAATCAGCGAGACTGAAACTGGGTTGGGGTTTTGAAAAAATTAACACTTTTTCTCACAGAAATCTTCCCGCCAATATTTGACATGGGGAACGACTTTGAGGAGCGCAAAAGTCATATTTTCTCTATTCGAAAAGTTATGGAAAGAAAAATACCCTTCTATTAGATTCAACCACTTGTCTACAACATCTGTGTCTATCTGACCTTCAAATACAGGAATATCGAAGTTGATTTGTACCTTGAAGGGGGCAGAGCCTCCGCTCGAAGAAGATGCATCGCCTGTTGGTAGCCGTCGAAGGATTTGTGTCAAACTATCCATCATCTCGTTCCTCTGTTGTGTGAGGGATTCCTCAAGAATTTTTTTGAAAGGATCTCTTGTCTCGTCATATTTCTTTTCTCCTTCCATGAGAGGTTGCTTGAGTATGCGAGAGCTTTTTTCCTCAAGAGAAACAAGCTCAAGACCCAATTCTTTGTACTCTGACCTCATTGGGGACATGCATTAAGATGATAAGGAGTAGACCGTTATGATACCACTGATCCAGATATTATGAGTAGAGTGAAATGAATACATATTATTAAAAAATGCTTAACAAATAATAACATAGATACAATAAAACTATTTTTCTATTCAATAGGGAAATAAGCCGAAACTGTAAAATGCAGCGGAAAACAAGCTTGCTAGAATGGTGGTGGCTTATCTCTGAGAAGAGATGTGATGTATGTTCTCATTCACAAGAAGATGGTTACAATGAGGCTCTGAAGGCCTTTTAAAACAAAACAGGAATGTCAAAAACCCTAGACATCCAAAAACCTATCCCTAGGAGATGAAGTGCCAAAAGTCATGTGGGCCCCATTTGGGTAAGTCAGTACATCAACTTCTCGGGGTCGTAACTTTTGCATGCAATCTTCGTTTGACGTGCTCAATACCTTGTTAGAAATATCTATCCGTGGAATACAACTTTGATGTGAGCAACATCGAAGGAAATTCCATGTTGCTCCCTGTTTTCCCAAAAAACATCGTTTAGGGCCTCAAAATGACTCCGGAAGTTCATGACCCGAAAAACTGCTAAAAATAGTAAATTACCAAAATTTCCAGAAAACTATTTTGAGCTAGTTGGAAAAGGCGGGTGGCCACTGATATCCACCTGTATCACTATTGAAGAGATCATTTCATAAAAGGAACTGGTAAATATAGCACTCAATGGTCTTCCCAAGACATGGGATGCATTTGTCGCAAGCATGAACACAAGGAAGGAGTATCCCACATTTGGATAACTTTGGACTTGTTGTGCACAATAAGAATCAAGTATTAGTACAAAAGAGAAACCCCAAAATAAATATGATGATCAATCCTTCACATCAAGGTTCAAGAACTTCAAGAATAAAAAGAAGCTTGGCTCAAGGAAGAAACCAAATCAAGAGAAAGATATGTCAAAAATACAATGCTTCAAATATCGAAAATATGGTCACTACAAAAATCATTGTACCGAGTTAAGGAAAAGGAAGGAAACACACAAAGCATTAGTTTCCGAAGAAAGGGAACCCTCAAAGAAGGCCAAGAAGGATAAAACAGACTTCTTCTTCTAAGACAAGGTAACGATATTCTTCATAAATCTTGTACATACCATGTTTACATAATTTTCTATACATATCTTTCATATCTATTTTCTAGAAGATAAAGATGTTCAAAGAGAAACAATACCTATGGAAGAACAAGAAGATAAGGATTGCTATCACGATGACTACAAGTCAAGAAATACACATGAAAAGATGAAGTACATCAACAACCCCCGGTAACAATTAATGTGGAAGCTATCAACATAAATAACAGCTGCAAGATAAGCCAAATCATAATCAAACTTGAAGAAACCTGGTAGAAACAAAAACAAAAAGAAGTCAAAAATCAAGAGGAAATTGGAAAAAGACTTGTGACACTTTGCAGAATGCAGTAGGGATGCAGACTGAAGCATGGACTCTCTTAGATGGAGGGAGCTGATTATATAATTCCAAAATAAGAGCATGCATTCATGTATGAAACAAGGATTAGGAGGGATTTAATCCTAAATAATATGATCCATTGAAGATGATGAAGTATCTATCCATGTTCCCATCAATGGTGGAAGCCATAAAAAGCAACACGTGTTCAGTTTGACTTTAGAAGAAGTCTTCTTTGAAAAGAAGCTTAAAGTATCCCTAGTTGTCCATCCACATCCATGATCCTATGATGAAAGGAAGAAGTTGGAATCTTCAGGGCATGGAACCTATAGAAAACTCCATGGACCCAAGAGATAAAGAGAAACATGAGGAAGAACATGAAGATTCCAAGAGAAAAAGAAAATCCAAAACAACCAGTCATTATATTGAGAATCACAAGACTACTAGCTTGGTCTGAACCCACTAAAAGCAATCAGGCAGATGAAATGAAAGTTGTGATGAAGAACAATGTATGGAAGACTTATGAATGGAAGTATTGTGAGATCCAGAACTAAAGGCTCTCCCAGATGGAGGGAGATGATGTTGATGATAGCTTGTTCCAGTAACTAGACATACCTCTACCTGAGACATTATACCTCTTGCAATATCCATGGGTTGGAGTTTACATCAGATGGATGTAAGGATTGTTCTCCTCAATAGAGTAATTGAACAAGAAACGTATGTAGATCAACCTCAAGGTTTTTAGGTATACCAAAAAGAGACTCTCGTATGCAGATGTAAAAAGATCTTGTATGGATTCAAACAACTTGGTGCAGAGCCTCCAATTCACAGTAGAAGCGTGGTGAAAACTTTCTATAACAAAGATCTTATATCGAAATGGTTACTCAGAAGTCCAGGATGATGGTTTTCTAATACATGAAAAACTCTCATGGTAACAAAAAGAGTACCACTTGGATATGTTCCAGTTTGTGCCTTGCCACGATGTTATGAGCTAGCAGGAAACAAAAGAGATGAATCCAACTATGATATACTATAATGATCAGATCTATATGAAGCCTTCAGAGAAAACCAATGTTCCAGAAAGATCGAAGTACATTGAAATCGAACATTACATTCTCTATGATGAAGTCTAGAAAGGAGAAGTGATTCTCCAATATCTATCTCCACAGATGAGTAGATAGAAAACATTTTGGTAAATCCTTTGTCCAAGATAAGAGAGTTTGTGTACTCAAGAAACAAGGTGAAGCTCGTGGAGACAACTTTCTTCTTAAAAGGGAAGAGATGACTCCCAGTTTGGGATGGAGCACTATTTTTCTATTGATTTATGGACAGTCATTTTTCAAGTTTGAAAAATGGTCCAGGATGAGCAGTTCCTTTCCAATTCGGAAAGTGGTTTGATATTTCTGATGGACAGGCATTTTCCAGTTTGGAAAATGGTCCAGATCAAACGATCATTTTTGTAATGAAAATGGTTCGATGGATTGTTGATGTACCATAGACAACGATTCACCTTGTGGCCAGTGTGGGAGAATGGTCTAGGAAAATATCTTTTCTTGGCAGTCACTCTCAGTAGTGGTCAACAAGACTGGTCCGCCTCGCTGGACAATCATTCTTTTGAAGCTCACAGTTGTGAGTAGTTTTGAAGAATGGTCCATTTTGGAGGTTGGTGTAGAATAGTCATTCTCTAGGGTAGATTCATTCTCTCCATGTTTCACTTTGTTTAGTGCCGGAGGAATGGCCCAGATAGATGAAGGGTCCAGGTTCAACAATCAGGGACATGCATTCTTTAGGGAAGACTCATTCTCTCTAGGTTGCACTTTGTTTAGTACCAGAGGAATGGCCCAGATAGGTGAATGGTCCAGGCTCAGAAATCAGGATAGTTATTCTTCTATGCTTGAGAAGAATAGTCCAGTAGCTCATGACTGATGTTTTACCTTATGAGGGTAGATGCTCTTCCAGATCTCACAGATGTGAGTGGAAGAATATCCCAAATAATTCAGTTTATATCATGACATTGTTTTTTTGTGCAGGTTGATATCAGATGATATGATTAAGACTGTATGTCTATGGACAATAGATTATGCTACTATGGTGGATGTGTTCCACTGGTTGTGACTACGTGTCACTGATTAAGTAGCTATTTTCTACTTGATGTGTTAGTGTACCACTAGATTGTAGTTATGTACTACTATAGATAGACACAACTGTGTTCTATTGAATGCCATTGTTTTGATTGCCTTGTAGACTATCAATAGTGTTGAAAATGATTATCATCTAGATGGATGATCAGTGTACTTATGGACATAGATTCTCCAGATAGAAAATGGTCCAGGACATTTATTCTTCTAGGACATATGCCTGGATTAGAAGAATGGTTTTTGTATCACTCCTTGGAGTGAGTGACTTATTCAACATCATGTATGATTACTCATATGGAGTATGGTTTCAAGATATGATGAATTTGATATTATCAGATGCCACTGATAATGATGATGGTGATCCTAATCTAATCATGAGATAGTCCATACGACTATGATGATGTTACCGGTTCAATGGTATGTTTGTGCTCAAGACCATTGTCTTCAATAACTCCCTATCTAGGAGGGAGTGCTGATATTATGGTAGTTGCGGGAGGTATTTACCTCCACATGTAACCCTGATGATAATATAATATTCTAGGAAGCAATAAGAAACCCTAAATAGTTGGTTAATAACCCTAGAAGACAAGTTAGCTCAAGATAATGATTTGTATTAAGTTATTAGACTCCAAGAGAAGAAGTTGACCCAATTAAGTGACTTGGAGGACTATAAATAGAGAGCACTTGAGCTCATTTGTACTCATCCTCTCATAACTACATAAGGCACTGGTGCGTAAGTTTGAAGAAGAGCTTCAGTTGCAGCTGTTTCAATTAGCAGATTTCAGTTTTGACTTGGACTCTCTCTTGGTTATGGTTTGGAATTTCTGCTTGGCCTCTTTTGGTTATTCTTTCTTGGTGCGCTATCCCTAAGAGGTGCGCTACCTTGTTTGGCTATTAATCCTAGGGTTTTCTTTTGAAATCATTCTCTGTCAAGGTTAAGGTGCTCGGGGGTGGCTTCGACCTATGTTTGGGTGACCATATTGCTATATTGTCTATGGTTAAACAAGCACATCCATTACTTTCTAACATCACCAAGAGGGGGCAAGTGGGGAAAAGGTAGTTCCCAACATGACAAGTGTCAAGTTGGGAACATGCATAGTTAAAGTAACAACTTAACACATTTTTTCTATCATTCTCTCATTATTATTTCATCCACTCTTTCCATACATACACTTTTCCATCCATCAACCATACTTGTACTTGGGAAGATCTGGAGTTGTTTGTAACCAGTAAACCTGGGTAATTTGAGCTGAAGAAGCAGGTTGTTAGGCCCGTGTGCATTTTGAAGAAGTAGGTTGTGAAGGACATGAGCATTCTCTCCAGGTGAGAGAACTGCTGAGAATTGTTCCCCTGTGTGCTAGGCTACAACTACAAGGCTCTGAGAATTCATGTCCGGTGTTGAGCGTTTTGATCCATGCTTGTGCACATCCTTCTTAACTATGGGGAGTTTAGAACCAAGGTTCATCCAGAGTTGTCCAAAAAAACCCCCAGAGCATCGACATATCAATCCTCGACCAAGGCCAAGGAAGGTCTCACCTGAGATGCACAAAGGATCACTATAGTATTCCTGATATAAAATAGTATGCAGAACAAAAATATTTTAGCTAGAAATGGCAGAGAAACAATGATATAACCAGAACAATACCAGAACAATACTAGGATAACACCATAATGAGCACTTTGATTACTAATAGCAATGTTCACTTGCCTCTTCAAGGGGGAAACCTCTAGCAGAGTAGAGTTCTATTACAATAATATCCAAGAAAATATTTCTCATACCCTCTACTTCTATTTATACTAATCTATCTATCCAAAATAACAATCTAGAGGAAGATCCTTCTAGAAGTGGAAGCTTCTATTAGGTCTTCTTAAATTTGACTTATTCTTCCTTATTGATAGGCCTTATTAATATTGGCCTTTATTACATGGAATTATATTATTCTAAATACATGAGGGGTTAGGGAGGTTAGGTCCCTAACATTCCCTCCCCCTTGAATAACAACCTTGTCCTCAAGGCTTTAGATAAGGGAGTTGTTGTAGAATGGTGGTCGGCTCCGAGGTGGCATCTTCTGGGGGTGTGTCTTTCCATTAGAATAACACTTCCTAGATGGTGTGTTGACAGAGATGCCACTCTCTCTAGGCCAAGACTGGTTGTGGATGCAACCATATGGAACCTTCTTCATACAACTTAGGAAGACTAGTTTGAGTTTGGAACTTAGTTCCAATCACCTTCTTTAAGCAAGAAACATGAAAAACAAGATGGAGTTTCGACTGACTGGGTATAGATAATTGATAAGCCACTGAGCCCACATGCTTGAGAACTGTATAAGGATCATAAAATTTGGGTGCAAGTTTTTGATAGTGGGGATATTTGAGGGAAGCCTTCTTATAAGGTTGTAGTCGAAGAAATACTTGGTCCCCTTCAGTAAAATGGTGTTTGGAAATACCTTGATCTTCTTGTTGCTTCATGCGATTATGAACCATGACCAAATTGTCTTTGAGGGCATGAAGAACAGCCTCCCAGACTATAAGATTTGTGTCAACCTTATGAAGCTTCGAGACCCCTGGCATATAGGAGAGAATAGATGGGGGATTTTGGCCGTAGACTGCTTCAAAAGGAGTCATGCAAGTAGTTGTATGGTAAGATGTGTTGTACCACCATTCATCTAGGGGTAACCATTGAGCGCATTGATTTTTCCACTCATTTTCAAAACACCTCAAATATGTTTCCAAACACTTGTTGAGAACTTCAGTCTAGCCATTCATCTGGGGGTGATAGGCAGTGATGAGATGAAATTGGGTGCCCTGTAGCTTGAACAAATCTTGCTAAAAATTGCTAGTGAAAGTGGGGTCTCTGTCAGAGACAATATAATTAGGCATGCCATGAAGCTTGAAGATATTATCCATGCATATTTGAGCCACTATGGTGGTTGTGAATGGGTGTTGAAGAGAACAAAAATGAGCATATTTGGAGAGATGATCGACGACCACCATGATGACTGACTTATTTCCCGATTTAGGTAAGCCTACAATGAAGTCCATAGAAATATCTTGACAAATGAAAGGGGGATTCAAAATAAGTTGGAGTGTGCCCAGAGATTTTACAGTTTCTCCCTTCTTGCATTGACATACCTCACATT
Source organism: Picea engelmannii (assembly GCA_009831015.1). NCBI lineage: Eukaryota > Viridiplantae > Streptophyta > Pinopsida > Pinales > Pinaceae > Picea > Picea engelmannii. The sequence continues at coordinate 217,859 of ML796840.1, forward strand.
CAACCACAAAGGTGCATACGTCATGTTTCATACCATCCCAGAAAAAAGAACGTTTGAACCTTTCATAGGTTTTGGTAAATCCAAAATGCCCTGTTGTGGGTGAGGCATGAAGTTCAGAAAGAACTATAGATTTAAGTTGGGATTTATTTCATAAGTACAAACGACCTTTGTAGAAAATTTATTCATTTTGCCAAGAGTACCCTAGAGAAACTGAAGAATTGTGTTGCAATTGGTGCAGCAGGCTAGAAATTTTGGGGTCTTGCAACCATTCCCGATGAACAAATTGGAGCCAATATGGTACAATGAAGGAGAGGGAGGAAAGGGAACCATCTTCTTCATATTTTTGGGAAAGAGTACCAGCCACTACATTTTCCTTTCCCTTCTTGTAAATGATCTCATAATCATAGCCAAATAGCTTGGTCACCCATTTTTTCTATGTTGGGGATGAAATTCGTTGTTTTAGGAACTACTTGAGACTCTATTGATCAGTTTTGATTTGAAATAGTTGACCCAATAAATAAGGACGCCATAGATCCAAAACATGCATAATAGCTAACATTTCCTTTTCATAAATGGATTGGCCCAAATGTTGCTCTAAAAGTTGTTTGCTAGTGAAGGCCAAGGGCCTGCCATCTTGCATGAGGACGACTCCAATTCCCTTCCTGAAAGAATCACATTCCAATACGAATGTATTTGTGAAGTTTGGGAGTGCTAAGATAGGGGTCAAGCACATAGCATCTTTTAAGGCTTGGAAGGTATGATCCACAGCTGAAGTCCAGGTGAAATAATTCTTTTTAAGGAGGGAAGTGAGAGGAGCTGCAATCTTTCCATAATTCTGAACAAACTTCCTATAATAGCCCATTAAACCCAGAAAACCATGCAAGATATTAAGAGTTTTAGGGTGAGGAAAATCTTGTATAGATTCAATTTTCTTAGGCTCCACTCAGACACCATTCTTTCCAACAATATGACCCAGGTATTCCACTTTGAGGCACCAAAGGAACATTTAGATTGTTTGAGGAAAAGTTGGTGCTTAGAGAGGAGATGGAGAACTTAATTCACATGGGAGAGATGAGACGACCAAGTTTTACTATAGATGAGAATATCATCAAAGAAAACTAAGACAAAATGGCGGAGAAAAGGATGAAAGACATGATTCATAAGACTTTGGAAAGTGGAAGGAGCATTGCACAATCCAAAGGGCATGACCAAGAATTCATAATGACCCTCATGAGTGCGAAATTTCATCTTAGGAATGTCTTCATATTTCGTATGGATCTGGTGGTATCCAGAACATGGATCCAATTTGATGAAGTACTGAGCACCACTCAATTCATCCAAGAGGTCATCAATGATAGGAATGGGGAATTTTTCTTGGATTGTGAGTTTGTTGAGGGTGCAAAAATCAGGACACATGTACCAAGTACCTTCTTTCTTGAGTACCATGACCACATGGGAAGAATAAGGGTTAGTACTAGGACGGATAACACCGACTTCGAGTAATTTATGAACAATTTTCTCAATTTCATTCTTATGGGCAAGGGGATGATGATAAGGCCGAACATTGGGAGGAAGACTGCCTAGGATGAGAGGGATGGAATGATCATGGACTCCATGGGCAGGGGGAAGTTCTTTGGGGGTGGTAAAATAAACTTGGTGGTGGCAGAGGATAGATTGGAGGTTGAGATGCACATAAGGTGTCTCAACAATGTGAATGGAGTGGAGTTGGGATATAATTCCCAAATGACCTTTTTTAAGGAGATTTTCCATGCGATGGGAACTGATGATCTCAGGGGATCCTGCTATGATGCCTTGGAACTTATACTATTGTCCCTCCTGTTGGAATTTCATGGTTAATTCCTTAAAATCCATGAGAATGGGGCCGAGAGTGCGTAACCATTCGACACTAAGAACAATTTCACAACCACCCATGTCTATAACAAACATATGCGATTTCAGGTGATACTGACCAATTTGGAGGTGCACATTTTCACATCATCCCCCAAATTTCATGGAGCCACCATTGACAATCATGATTTGAAAATTATTGAATGCACAGATGTAACAATTGATTTCTTAGGAAATGTGGCGATGAATAAAGTTATGGGTGCTACCATTGTCCACAACGATGATGAATTTATAATTTTTGATGTAACCAATTACTTTGAGAGTTCGGGGAGCAGAGAAGCTAGTGAGGGCATTAAGTGAAATCACTAGTTCAAATTCATGTGGGTTATAGAGTGGTGTGAGGTTATATGGCGGTGGTAGTTCCTCCATAGGAAGAACAACAACATGTTCTTCAGAAAGATCCTCAGTCACAACCATAAAAATATTTTGTTCCTTACACTTGTGCCCGAGAAAATATTTGTCATAACAATTATAACAAAGACCCTTGAGTTGCGTTCATCCATTTAAGCCCTGGTTAATTTCGGGATCTTGAGGGGAGTTGCAGAAGGGAAAAATTGGGTGGGTTTAGGGCGAGGAGGAAAGGATGGTTTACGGGTTTGTGAGGACACGATCTGTTGGGCTTCTTTGTCTCATTGAGTAGCTTCCAACCAAGTCTGGGGGTGTGCCATGAGAACATGGGAACAAATTTCATGTTTGAGTCCATTGATAAAGAATTCCCTAAAGAAAGCATCTGGTATGCCCTCTGTTCTGAAAGACAAGTGCTCAAATGCGGAAAGAAGGTCAACTTCCACTATCCCAAACTACTTTGAATTGGTCAAATGGCCTAAATGGTGGGTGTCAGAGTCAAAGAGGTCATAAAGTTTGGCCACAAACTGTGTCCAAGCAAGATACCCTTGGCGTGTCTTTTTTCACCATTTCCACCATTGCCATCGTTATGTATCCAGATGTAGGACACCATAATGAAGCTTGGCTAAATCATTAGTAATTCCATGCAAAGAGAAATAATGTTCCATTTGGGTGACCCAACCTATAGGATATGATCCATCAAATTTGTTCACCTAAATTCGAGGAGGGAAGTGGTCTTGGGAAAAGTAGGTAGTATGAGGGCCTTGGTAATGGGAAGAGTCATGGTCATCTTGATAAAATGGTTGTGCAGAAGAGGACGGGTTCTGGGAATAGCCTAAGAAGTGTTCTTTGAGGTCTTTGATGTAGGAACATTGTTCCTTGAGGTATTTGATGTGGGAACATTGTTCCTTGAGGTATTTGATGTGGGATCATTGGTCCTTGAGGATATAAATAGTTGAATTGATGGAGATAATTTTGGCACTGAGATACTCGATTTATTCCTGGTGCTGGTTGTTGTCAACAATCAAGGTATTGAGTTCTTGGGATCGTGTGGTAGTCATTTTGACAAAGGAGTAGGAAAATGGTATAGGGTAAACAAAAGGGATCTAGAGGGGGGAGTGGGAACAATGAGAAAAAGGGTGTCAAGTGATAGGTACCACTTTGATCAAGGAGAAAAGGGAGATGTAAAGGGATATGAGCAAAATAAGGGTGTCAGAGACATGTCGGGTCTACAAAAAAAAATGTGTTAAAAATGATAGGTATCACTGGAAGCAAGGTGAAGAGAGGAACCTAGTGGGATAGGTCCAAAATAAGTGTGTTGGTTTTCCCTATGCTATAGCTCTCCGATATACGTGTGGGGTCCAACAATATTACTTGGCCCAATATCTCAGGGCACCAACTAAGGAGGCTAGACCGTGCCCTTAGTTGTACTACTCGACTACCCAGGTACTAGATAGTATCTTCCCTAGTGTTGTTCTCAGTGACACTATAACAATTAGGTGGCTGATTAATTTATCTATGGAGGGCTTCAGGAAATATAAGATGATTTGTATACAGGTGTTGTCTAATGCGCTACCACTCAAAGGGGTACCAACAGGGGTTGCAAGGGTGGCCAACAGATGTGCGCTTAACTACCTCTTGTATTTCTTATGTGTATGACTCCCTGACCATGGGTTTATGCACGTAACAACATATCTCTATAGCTTTAAGACACCGGAATACATCTCTACCCTGAAAAAAAATTTAACCCACAATTTTCTGCCAAGGAAGGTGCTCTGATACCACTTGTATTATTCCAGATATAAAATAGTATGTAGAATAGAAATATTTTAGCTAGAAATGGCAGAGAAACAATGATATAACCAGAAAAATACCAAAATAATACCAGAACAATACTAGGATAACACCAGAATGAGCACTTTGATTACAAATAGCAATGTTCACTTTCCTCTTCAAGGGGGACATTCTGAGCAATTGGTGACAGATTGACATTCTACTTAAAAATTGAAGGGAAGGAACGGAAAATTCTTGGTTGAATTGGAAATAACAATAGATGGACAATATGATAGTCTATGCCATGAAATGGGAGTGGGGAATTTTTGAGAAAGGAAAGGAAAGTAGAGAAACTGTCAATGAAATGATGCACAAAGGTTGTAGATGGAGGTGTGATGAAATGGGGCATGGAGAAATACTCCAACAAGAGTGTCATAGGGATGATATAAATAGAGAGAAGAGGGTGGGGAATAGGGTGAAGGGGAGGAAGATATATTTGGTGGGGGTAGCTTGGAGAACAAGGAGAAAGTGGCAACAAAATTTGGCTCATGGGGAGATTGATATACCCGATCTGTCATACTGAAGATTCTCTTGGGGAAAGGGGTGGTATAAATGATTGTCTACTCATGGCATGTGTGAAATACCCAACTTGGATCAATTTCCCTTTCAAAGGATTTAATCACCAGTAACCTCTTCAATAACCTATGTGAGCTGTTAGACTGGATCTAGACCCTCTAGCTATGTTAGAGCATCAGTTGGATTTGGAAATCTAGAAACCTTCTCAAACTGTCACTCAATCCCATCCACCTGCTTGATTGATGTGAATGATGTGTTGTTCAAAAGGTCATTTATGTCAACTATGACATATGCTACATGTTGTACAACCTACACTAAATCTCTTCTACCTCCCTTCAAAAGTTAGACTAGAATTTTTAAACAATGACAGACCCCTGCAGTCCATAATAAACCTTCAACCTGCTTCCATTAATGAGTCCCTTGAGTGGATGACCTTGTAGGTTTTCTAGCTTGGTGGAAATTTCTTCACTGATGTAGACTAGTTGAGAAGCACCCAACCAATGCATGCAGAGCTTGCCCAAATGGTGTAAATATTTGTTGTTATATAATAATACCAAACAACTAGGCTGGAGAATTTTTTGGTGTATGTTTTGGTCATGCCATGCCTTTTGTTGTTCTTTCTCAACAAGTTCACTGAAACAATCCATCATTTAATCTTCTTATAGTTCCATTAGTTCATCTAACCTATACCGAAGAGACTAATCATTGGTCATTTGGGTGGCTAGGGCGACCTTGAGGCTCAAAACAACAAGTTTTAGCGACATGACCACTTCTTTTCCATAAACAAGTCGGAATGACATGAAATTTTTCATCATTTTGCATGTTGTTCAATAAGACCATGGGATGGAAGGGATGCACTGATCCCTGTCATCGTGCTACATATTGAAAGTTTTTGTTAGAGCAAGTTCTAAAATTTTGTTCAAAGCTTCCACTTTACCATTGGCTTGAGGGTGATACGGGGTGCCCTTATGATGATAAATCAAGAATTCCTGGGTGAGTTGTTGAATAGTTTCATTCACAAAATGTGACCCTTGGTCACTCATCAACACCTTTGGACATCTGAATCGAGTGATGATATTATAAAAAATAAAGAGCGTTGTTATTTATGTTATATTAGGGTCCTATGATATAGTCATCTGTTCTCTAGTTACCTATTTGGAAATTTGCTCTGATCATTTTGAGAATGTCTACATGATAAGAAGCTCAGGAGTAATGGTCCAGTGGTGTATCTTGTGTTTCAAAGAGGTGTTCAGGTATATCCAAAGTTGGCAAGTGGTAGGTTGGAATTATGATGCATACACATGAATCTTTGAAGGTTTAGAATGACTCAATCAATGGTTTTCACGAACTCAGTTATATCTCAATCGTGGCATACAAATTTAATTTCGGTAGCTAAAAGAGAAAATCTTGATGGCAAAGGAGAAGGCATATATGAGCAGTCGAAGGTTTTGAGATAGTATGATTGTGATCTTGGTTTCAAAGATTCATTTGCAACCTTACTAGATGGTTTGAACTCTTGAATGTAAAAGTGCCAAAGAAATAGTTTTCGACAGCTAAGAGTAAAATTTTGTGTGTTGTAAGCTGTCAAAAGTTACCAGTTTCGGCAGCTAAAATGGTAGGCACAACTCTTAGTTAGCCGTCGAAAGTGCAGAGTCTGCTAACGATTATATTGTCCCATCGGGCTCTCAAACCTCCATCATTACACATGTCATGATGATCTAAAATGATGACAAAATCATCTATGAGGATCATTTGTCACGATCTGGGTGATTTATTATGATTCTAATTGATGTTTTAAAAAATATCATTAAACCCTAAGATATCAATTCGAAACCCCAATCATGATTTCATTCACCATTACGATTTCATGCAACAAATCACATGGAGGTCTGTCTTAGTCGTTTTTAAGAAAACATCATGATATAAGGTTCCTTATTTGCCAAGTGTTTGTTTTAAAGCTTAGCCATCCAAAAAAATTTCTTGTCTCATGCATCTTCCTCGTCTGACTTTTATTTCTCTTTCTCCTAGCGCTAGTTTTCCATCCATCTATCCAAGTTTCAATGCCTTCATACTATTAATAGTTTTCTACAGATGGCTACTAGAGGAGCATTTCTCAGGAGGGAGTTGCAAGAGATTTCCTATCTGGAATCTCATCCAGAGATTTGTTAGATGTTCAAGGACGCAGGATGCTACAGGTTTTGTGAAAAATTACAAGGGTATCATTAGGGAATTGTAGAGGCTTTTGCCAAAAACTTTTATGGAGCCAAAGTAAAATTGGGTCCTATGGAAATGTAGATAGATGAGGCAAGTATTGCTGCAACAACTGAGATACCTAGAGAAGGTTAGAGGTGGTTCAAGACCATTGCCATTAAAGACATTAAATTTAGGTCTTACCTTAAGCCAGAATTCCAGAGCATTATTTGGAAAAGGGACATTCCCAAGAATTACTTGGAAGACAAATGGCAGAAACTACTGAAGGTTATTCAAGTGTACATAAATTGTGAAGGGAGGTATGGTAGGATCATGTTGTACCGTTTCAGGCTTATCAATCATTTTACAGGCAAAAACACTCTGAATTTGGCTTATTATCTTCATAGGAGACTCACCAAGGTGGCACAAAAATTCCAAGCTAAACTTGAGAAAAAAAACAATAGATTGTTCCATCATGGGCTTATTAAGATTATAGTGATGGAGGAAATCCAAAGAAGAGAGAAGACATGGGACTATCTCCTATTTTGGGGAGAATTTGAGCAAGAGATCCAGCCTAAGGGTAACAAGACACCTACAAAGAAGTCATCTACACCAAAGAGAAACAAGAGAAAGAGAAGGGATCTGTCACCAGTTCAGACAGAAGAGCCAACTCCTTCATCCAGATTCAAGAAGGCAAAAAATAAGCTTGATTTTGATCAAGGAATTGAGGGCCAAAGCTATGTTGCTGATAGGAACATTTTGAATTTTCCATATCTAGATTCTGAGTCTGAACCACCTATAGGGGAGAGAGAGGAAACTAAAGTTGAAGCTCTATACTTTGAAGTACATGAGACATCAATAAAGAATAAGGTCAACAAATCTTTAAAGATTCAAAAGTTGAAGGAGGAGATATCAGAGCTCAAGTTGTTGGACAGGCATATTAAATCAGTAAATCAAACCCTACAAAATAAATCTGATGAGGTGAGAGATGAATTCAAAGAATTATCTCTGATGTATGCATCTTTGGAAAGGAAGCACAAAATGTTAATTAATAAAAACCAGAAGCTCTACCAAATAATCAAACTCTTGAGGGTTAAGCTAGCACCTAGAAAACCAAAACCAAGAGCTCACCTTGCTCTAGAAGCTTTGGTTGAGGTATCCATGAACCTAAACGAAGAATACTAAGAGTTAGACAAAGTAAAGGAATCAAAATTTTCAATTTTTAATGGTTTTGGAAAACTCGGGACTTTCGACAGCTTATTTTGGTCCATAGAGGTGCTGCTAGCTACCGAATCCCCTAACTTTTGACAGCTAAATTGGCTTTATCCTATACGTGTTAGCTGCCGAAAGTGCAGAGATGGACATAATGAAAATATGTTATCCCAAATCAGATCCATTTTCTTCCATATCACTCGAGGAGACTTTCAGATACATCCCAACTCCAAAATAGATGAGAAGGAATATCTTTTTTAGGTTTTGAAGCAAATACAAAGGAGAAAGGTTCAAATATGATTCCATTTTGGTTGAAGATAATTGATTCATGTCTCAGGTGTCAGTGAAAGATATCAATCATCATTATCATCATCCACCAAGGCTATGCATATGTTAAAGAACATATTTTTGATAGGGATTCCATCCCTTAAGACTAGGATCTATCTCCTAGAATTTTGTAATGAGATAGACTTTGAAAACACTTGTAATTTTCAGATCCATCATTTGAGGATATGAAAATGTTTTGTGAATATTATATAATCCCATAGAGGCCACAATAAAAAGGGATTAATCAGATATGAAGGGAAGTATGGTGTGAAAATATCACCATCTGTTGTAAAGATGCTCAACAGGCTGTAAGTGACTTTTTGGATGAATACAAAGGCTTTTTGTTCCCAAATTCTTGTGTCATGATCATGTGGTGAAGTACCTCTTTATGTAACCTATTATTATCTTGTATCACATATTTTTTTATTTCCTTATCGTTTATAAGAATATTATGTTTCAGGATTTGTCTTAGACACCCTGATCTGGCTTAAAACGATATTTATGTTTTCTTTTGAAAATTGAATCTAGAATTTAGATAAGCTTTACTTTGCATTTAAATTGGACCCTAAACTATGCTTATTTTCCATTTCATAAACTCAAAGGATCCACTGACATGATTACCTTGCCTTCTTACATTTTGTCTCATCTATTCATTCATTTTGTCATCTTTAACCTCTTGACTCCATTTTTGCCCAATGGCCCTCTTCTGCTGTCTCAACCAAAAACTCTAAAAACAAAGCTTTTGTCATCATAGCTAGCCTAACATCCCATACAAACAAAGATAAATCTGATAGAGATATCCCTCTTTGAGTATTGGAGGGATATATCCAATATTCAAAGTGGTTTTGTGGTTAACCCTGCCGTTTTCCTCCTCAGCTTGGGAAATTACAAGGTGATAACATAATGGAAACCATACTGGGGAACCTTCTCTAGTAGTGCACTTCAAGTTCTAGATTTGATCACTGATGGTGGACAATGGTGAGACACCAGAAGGCTGAAATCATTCACCCAACAACTCTAATAAAATCCCTTCCATTTCAAAGACTCCACTGGAGGAAGAACCTGAAGCATGACCAAGCAACCTCGAAAGATCAATTACTCAAGCCCAAATTGCATTTAATAAATTTTCAGTTTTATCTGTAATTATTTTCTATCTTATTCTAAGCCTGATCAAAGGTATATTTCT
>ML796840.1:227772-240133 GCA_009831015.1 Picea engelmannii
AAAGGAACACTGCAACCTTAGAAGAAATGAAAAATGTTGCAGTTGATGTGGAATCTAACTTGCTGAACAAAAAGGAAAAATTAGAAGCATTGAGGAAAAACAAAACAGAAAAGGAGCATGTGATGTCCTCATAAGTAAAACTAGATATTCTGACAAACACTGTCAATGAAATGCTGCATAAGATTAACAGGAAAGATGAAATTGTTTTTCAAAGGCCTTATGTACCATCGACTCTGGAAATAAAAAGAATAAATGTCCTCAAGAATTTTTCATCCTAGCCTTAGTATCCTAAACCACCGAAGGATTTCTTCATGTACTCAATTCACAATACAACCAAAGAGGAAGTTCAAAACTAGGTGGTGGTGGAAAAATCTCCAGAGATGATGTGCATGTTTGACGACCTTCCCTACATAGATGATATACCTAGATATGATCTTCAGAATGATGAATATATTTTTGATATTGAAGATTATTGTTCAAAGCAGCCAGTATTATCTTCATGGGAAGAATAAGCCTACTTGTCATAGTGCATAGATGACAATCAGATTCTGCATACCAAGCAAGATTGCAAGAAGGAGGATGCAATTTTTTTTTTTCATTAAATGAAGAATGTCTGCCCCTATGTTTTGCCTCACTTCTGAGGGAACATTTCAAGAATATTGTAAGTAAAAAGGATGAGGAATTCTCTAATGCATCATGTGAGGAGAACATGGGTGATATAGAAGTTGTTTCAGATTCAGAGGTGCAGACCCTAAGTCTTTTTGAAGGCCAAAATTCAGATGAAACCACAAAGCCCGGGACAGGTAAAGAGCTAATCCATTTTGATTCCCTGCCCTTATGTTTTATTTCATTTCAGACTTTGAGAGGGAATCTTGGTCATATCTTGGTTGAGAATCACAGTGTCAGCCTTGAAGTGCCAACAAATCCCATTCCACAGTCATCAATTTTTTTTTATGACCCTATAGCTAATATGTTGGATAATGCGTGTTTTCAAAATCAGGTTTCATTTACTCCTAATGAATTAAAAAATTGTTATGATATGGATATGATCAAACAATATACCCCACTGTATGGTTCATTAGAAATATCAGTACAAAACCCATCAGTTGAAATACAAACACATCTTGAAATGTTTGAAAACCGGAAGACCCCATGTGCAACACAAGGTTAGGAAGTTGAATTGAATGATTCCAAATACTAAGAAATAGGTCAAGTCTATCTTGATCCTATAGATATCTATATGAGAAAAAATTTCATCACAAGGCAACTTTTCCTTTCCATCATTTCTGTTGCTTGGAAGGTTTATCAAGCTCTTTATGATGATGACCAGGCTCACAATCACTTTCAAATACCATTAACAGATCTGTTCCTGAACTCGGTTAAAACCAATGAAAGAGCCAAGGTGCAAGACCCGACATTTGATTGCTTATACTGGGTATTTCACATTGATTAAAGACAAACATTCTTAGTTTAGAATAGGATATATGTACATAAATAAGATCATCAGATCAACTTTTTTTTTTCAATTATCATATTTACAGTATGCAAATAAGCTTGCTGGGAAAGCATGCGTTTTATTTTTGTTTCCGTTTTACTTCAAAACTAATTCAAAGTTAGAATGAATAATCAATTGGTGTCTAGTCACTAAGTTGCAGGATAGATCAAGATACAAGTGGTGGGATCAGCCCAATGGACAAGGCACTGATTTACAAAGCCAGATATCTGAGATTCTTGAAACCTCCTAAGGAGATGCCATCCCCAATTGGAGACTATGTTAGGGTCCTATGATATAGTCATCTGTTCTCTAGTAACCTAATTGGAAATTTGCTCTGATCATTTTGAGAATGTCTGCATGATAAGAAGCTCAGGAGTAATGGTCCAGTGGTGTATATTGTGTTTCAAAGAGGTGTCCAGGTATATCCAAAGTTGGCAAGTGGTAGGTTGGAATTATGATGCATACATATGAATCTTTGAAGGTTTAGAATGGCTCAATCAGTGGTTTTCACGAACTCAGTTATATCTCAATTGTGGCATAAAAGTTTAATTTCGGTAGCTAAAAGAGAAAATCTTGATGGCAAAGGAGAAGATAGTCGAAGGTTTTGAGACAGTATGATTGTGATCTTGGTTTCAAATATTCATTTTCAACCTTACTAGATGGTTTGAACTCTTGAATGTAAAAGTGCCAAATAAATAGTTTTCGGTAGCTAAGGGTCAAATTTTGTGTGTTGTAGGCTGTCGAAAATTCCCAATTTCAGCAGCTAAAATGGCAGGCACAACTCTCAGTTAGCTGCCAAAAGTGAAAATTATGCTAATGATTAGATTGTCCCATTAGGATCTCAAACCACCATCATTGCACATGTCATGATGATCTAAAATTCCGCTAAAATCGTCTATGAGGATCATTTTTCACGATCTGGGCAATTTATTATGATTCTAATTGATGTTTTAAAAAAATCATTAAACCCTAAGATATCAATTCGAAACCCCAATCATGATTTCATTTTCCATTACCATTTCATGCAACAAATCACATGGAGGTCTATCTTAGTCAGTTTTAAACAAACATCATGATCTAAGGTTCCTTATTTTCCAAGTGTTTGTTTTAAATCTCAACCATCCACAAAATTTGCTTGTCTCATGCATATTCCTCATCTGACTTTTATTTCTCTTTCTCCCAGCGTTGGTTTCCCATCCATCTATCTAGGTTTCAATGCCTTCATACTATTAACAGTTTTCTGTAGATGGCTACTAGAGGAGCATTGCTTAGGAGGGAGTTGCAAGAGATTTCCTATCTAGAATCTCATCTAAATATTTGTCAGATGTTCAAGGACGCAGGATGCTATAGGTTTTGTGAAAAATTACAAGGGTATCATCAGGGAATTGCAGAGGCTTTTGCCAAAAAATTTGATGGAGCCAAAGTGCAATTGGGTCCTATGGAAATGTAGATAGATGAAGAAAGTATTGCTACAACAACTGAGATACCCAGAGAAGGTGAGAGATGGTTCAAGACCACAACCATTAAATACATTAAATTTAGGTCTTACCTTAAGACAAATCCTCCATCTAGGTTCAAGAAGGAAAAAAAGAAGCTTGATTTTGATCAAGGAATTGAAGGCCAAAGTCATGTTGCTGATAGGAACATTTTGAATTTTCCATATCCAGATTCTGAGTTTGAACCACCTATAGAGGAGAGAGAGGAAACTAAATTTGAAGGTCCAGACTTTGAAGTACCTGAGACATCAATAAAGAAGAAGGTCAAAAAATCTTTAAAGATTCAGAAGTTGAAGGAGGAGATAACATAGCTCAAGTTGTTGGATATGCATATAAAATAACTAAATCAAACCCTGCAAAATAAATCCGATGAGGTGAGAGATGAATTTGAATAAGTATCTCTGATGTATACATCTTTGGAAAAGAAGCACAAAAAGTTAATTAAGAAAAACCAGAAGCTCTACTAAATAATCAAACTCTTGAGGGTTAAGCTAGCACCTAGAAAACCAAAACCAAGAGCTCACCTTGATCTAGAAGCTTTGGTTGAGGTAGCCATGAAACAGAAAGAGGAATCCTAAGAGTTAGACAGAGTAAAGGAATCAAATTTTTCAATTTTGAACTATTTTGGAAAACTCAAGACTTTCAACAACTTATTTTGGTCCACGAAGGTGATGCTAGCTACCGAATCCCTTGACTTTCGGTAGCTAAATCGTCTCTGTCCTATACGTGTTAGCTGCAGAAAGTGAAGAGATGGAAATAATGACAAGATGTTCTCCCATATCAGATCCATTTGCTGCTAGATCACTCAAGGATACTTTCAGATACATCCCAACTCCAAAATATATGAGAAGGAATATCTTTTTCCGATTTTGAAACAAATACAAAGGAGAAAGGTTCAAAGATGATTCCATTTTGGTTGAATATAATTGATTCATGGATTAGGTGTTAGTGAAAGATCTTGAGTAGCCTTATCATCATCCATCAAGGCTATGTAGATGTTGAAGAACATATTTTTGATAGGGATTCCATCCCTTAAGCCTAGGATCTATCTCCTAGAATTTTGTAATGAGATAGACTTTGAAAACACTTGTAATTTTTAGATCCATCATTTGAGGATATGAAACTATTTTGTGAATATTATATAAGCCCAGAGAGGCCACAGTAAAAAGGGATTAGTCAGATCTGAAGGGAAGTATGGTGTGAAAATATCACCATTTGTTGTAAAGATGATCAAAAGGCTGTAAGTGACCTTTTGGATGAATACAAAGGATTTTTGTTCCCACATTCTTGTGTCATGATCATGTGGTGAAGTACCTCTTTATGTAACCTATTATTATCTTGTCTCACATATTGTTTTCTTTCCTAATCATTTATAAGAAGATTATGTTTCGGGATTTTTCTGAGACATATTTATGTTTTCTTCTGAAAATTCAATGTAGAATTCAGATAAGCTCTGCTCTGGATTTAAATTGGGCCCTAAACTATGATTCATTTCCATTTCAAAAACTAAAAGGATCAACTGACATGATTACCTTGCCTTGTTACATTTTGTCTCAACTATTCATTCATTTTGTCATCTTTAACCTCTTGACTCCATTTTTGCCCAATGGCCCTCTTCTGCTGTCTCAACCAAAAAATCTAAAAAAACCTTTTGTCCTCATAGATAGCCTAACATCCCATACAAACAAAGCTAAATATGACAGAGAGATCCCTCTTTGAGTCTTGGAGGGATATATCCAAGACTCGAAGTGGTTTTGTGGTTACCCTTGCCGATTTCCTCCTCATCTTGGGAAATTATAGGGTGATAACATGCTATACAATCCTTGACTGATGCTGCTTTGGCCCACCTTGTGAGGTATTTCATCATGGTATTGGTGTAGCATGCCCTTGTGCAAGGTGCGAGAGGATTGATGGGCCAAAAAATATCTATTACCCATTTGTCAAAGGTCTCAAGTGCAATCATGGGAAACAACAAAATCTCATCTCTGTGGTAGGGATTTCCAATACGTTGACATATGTCACAACATTTGTTGTAGTATTTAGAGTCAACGAAGAGAGAGGGCAACCAAATCCTTGATGACCTTTTGCACAGTATCCTTACAAACATTGTGGCATCCAACAATACCTTCATGCACCTCGTATAGGAGGGAGTCTCGTTCATGTTCCAATTCATAGTGATGTAGGATGCCATATGCACCCAACTTATACAATTGTCTAGAAATCAACTGATAATTGGCACTATGGGTCATGAGTAGTCGACGTTGTGTGTGAGTATACTCAGTGGGAGCCTGGCCAGTGATGATAAATTTTTCTATTTCAACCAATTGATCAAGCACAAATTCTACTTGAAAGAGATGCACATTAGGGAGTTCATCATTGAGGCTTGTAGCAACGTCCCCAGTCTGAATCCATGACAAATGATTTGGTCCAACATTTTTTTGCAAGGATTAACAACAATTTTGAAGTCAAATTCTTGGAACATCGAAAACCAATGACAAATTATTCCACTCAACATCAGCTTGTTGACCAAATACTTTAGTGTGGAATGATGGTGAATAATTTGAAATCCGACCCTAGCAATGTTATAGAAATTTTTTCCTCACCCCATGCAACTTGCTTGGATGGCCTTTCTTCCAGTCCCTATGGAGAGTTTGTCAATTCCTACTACATCACGAAGTTTGATCATCAATTCTATGATTCTTGAGTTATCCATATGTCTCATGCTCTTGTTCAAAGGAAGTCTATAAGCCTATGTCGACCATTTCTCAGAACTCTTGACTTTGCATGTCGACCATACCCTCAATGTGTCTCAGAATCACATGAAGTTGTAGTCCTATCATGCACCCTGGTTCTACTTTCATTATGGGTAGGTAACCTTGAACCCAACAATCGACATCTTCTCATTGGTCACTGACTGGGGGGTTTCCCTTATGTTCGATGCCAATAAATCTATTCACACATTGGGATTCGTGCAATGTCTTTGATTCCATTAGCCTTATTGGTGGTTTCCTCTCCTTTGTCGACAATATTCCTTGTTGGCTTCTATTCAAAGAGTCTTTTTCATGCACTACTTGCATCTGGTGCATGCGAAAGATGCACAGGGTCGTTGGTTCCTGAACATCCTATTCGTCCAAGCTCTTCCTAATCATCAAGATATTTCTTTGTACCTCATGCTGACTGATGAGACATTCCCTAATGCTCTCCTTTAAGTGGGTCTCCTTCCATCGAATTCAACTCATCTATTCTGGAAATGAGACCTAGAGTCCTATGAGTACCTATAGTCTTGTAGTCATCAGTGACAGGTTCTCCCATCATCTATAGTTGGGAATACATAAATGTCTCTTGATCGATGGATTCTTCAAGTGTTCGACCTCAACACCCTTATTCACACTTGTAAGAATGTACTTGGTGCCTTGATACCTACTTTCATAATCGCTACGTTGTCTCACGTTTGTTAACAATATACCTTAATGACCAATAATCAAATGAAGTCTCATAGTGTTTGACATCAACCCCTCTATTCACATGATGTAGACTTGCACCTTCGACGGATAGTGTAGAAGACCTCCATATTATAGTAGAAACATTCCTATTATGTTGCTGTCTTTCACTGGACTAGTACCTATATGAATTTAGTGATCATGGGAGACTAGATTGTACTTCATTGTATACAGATATCTTCAAATTGATTTTGAGACTGGTTTCCACTGTCCTTGTTCGTGACTATGACAACCTATGGCATGTGTTTACTTTGTATTTCCTATTCATGTCCATGAAAAACTATTTGGTATATTTACACATGGATATGTAGTGTAATTCAGATTGGAAGCCATGTGTACAAAGTCATTATGGATTGTCATATTCTCATGAGTAACTAGCACTTCCAGTTGAGTCTCCATTACTCCACTTATGGGAATTATAATGTATTTTAGCCATCACAGATACTCCTTTGACCTCATACATTAGGGGGCATCTGTTATAACCAATTTTTCCTCACCCCATGCAACTTGCTTGGATGGACTTTCCATTTCCCTATGCAGACTTGAAGTCCCCCTTTTTACCTTCCAGAGAAAAAAAGCACATTTTCCACATATATGTGCCCTACCAATTAGACAACAAGCATATACGTAGGTTTATCCACTAGATCCCACGTACATCAGGTTTAATGCTTGAAATTAAAAATTATGTCGGTTTTCCATGTCACGTCACAAGATCCATGATCCTTGACCTTCCATATACTGGAAACGCTCTGACTCAGCTCTTCAGTTCCATTTGAAGGCTATAAATTGAGCCATATCCAAGCCATGGGAGGAGAGAATTCAACTTTTGAGAGCAAGGATATGCTGGAGAAATTTCACTTCCTTATTGAGTCTACATCCCTTTATCCTTGAAATTTTGAACTCATTGTTGAACCCCCCAAGCTCTTCCTTCTTTGATGGAGAACCTAATTGTCTCCTTTATATGAGCTTGCCTTTGGTGGAGTATTGAAGTGGTGGAGGCCTAGATGGAGGGACTTAGTTTCTTGGTTCTGAGATGTGCTGATACAAAAGTTTTTCATCTATATACTTATGTTGATTATTTTAATAGAAATACTCATTTCTCATCCAATTGATATCTTGCAAATATTTGAATTATTATTCCATGGGAGTATTTTTCATGTATGTTAATGGATTATGCTATTTTATATGATAACATTATATATTATCCCCATATGCTTGTGTATCATGGTTTTTGAGGACAATTTGGAGGTATAAATCTTTGAGTTGCATGCTCAATGGGGTCTTCATCGAATGTTTAGATGAGGTAGGCTCTTGACCTTGTCTTGTTAGAATTTTTATTTATATAGCATACTTGGGATTAGAGTTGATTTATGCATGTCATTCCACATGTTGTGGTTTATCCCATGACATAGAGATATTTTCCCCATAACAAGAAAGTAGTGGAATTTTTTTTGCAAGGAATGTACCATGGCCAAGCCCTCACGCTCAATTGTTGTATAATTTTTTTGGGCCTTGGAAAAATTCCAGCTGGAAAAATAGACCAGATTATTGATGTTTCCCTCCCCTAACTATGCCAGAATGATGACCAATGTAATGAATGAATAATCGACCTAGACACGGAAGAGCTTCGACCAATCAGGGAAAACCAAAATGGGTGCAGTCACCAATTTTTCTTTGAGGGTATTGAAGGCTTGTTGGAATTTTGTTGTCCACTCGTATTTAGTATCCTTGTGCAACAAATTTTCCAATGGAGTCGCAATCTGGGCATAATTTTGGATGAACCACTGGTAGTATCATGTATGACCCAATGTTGTGTGCATTTCTCAAACTAAAGTGGGGGCCACCATATCCAAGATGGAAAAAATCTTAGCTGGGTCCACAAACAATCCATCCTTGCACACAACATGGCCCACCAATATACCAAAGGGTGTACAAAAGATGTATTATGTTAAATTCAAAGAGACATGTAGTTGGTGACATGGATCCAACATTAGTCAAAGAGATTTCATATGTTCTTTTTATAGGATGAACATATTCAAATATCCAAGTATACCTCAAGAAAGTTTTGGATAAACTCTTTGAAGGCTGTGAACACTATCCGAGAAAACACTATAGGAGAATTTTTCAAGACAAAGGGCATAACTGTCTATGCAAATGACCCCCATTTTATCACAAAGGTGGTTTTTGCCTGATCTTACTCTGTGATTTGAACTTGATGATATCCTAAGAAGCCATCTGTGAATGAGTATGCTTCCCAACTGCCAACATTTTCCAGCACCTCATCTATGAAGGATGTTGGGAAAGGGTCATGGATGTAGGATGCATTAGACTCCTTAGATCGAAACATATGCGAATTTTCCCTCGAACCACTACATCCATGGCCTGAGGTCTCTTCTTTGTGGGAATGGTCTTCTCCATCTTTATAAGGAATGTCTTGACTGACCCTGTCCCATCAAACTGCATAACATCACATAGATCAGACCCGATCCATCAGACTTCTTTTGTTATCCTTGTGCATCTATGAGTAGAAAATTCATAGAGATTATTCTTCCACCTGTCTATGGCATCCTCAAAATATGTGTCATAATTTTTGACACTTCTCCAACTTAAATATCCATTTGTGGTGGGGTTGATGTATTCCTCCCCGTGATATTGTAAATGTTCTCAATGACTAAGCTCTGTGCATCCTGATCCATGGGATCATTATATTGGTCACCTTCATATGGATCCAATGGAGCGACCATGCACAAGGTGTCTTTTTCAAAGTAAATCCACCTCTTCTTCAATTTTAACACCGCATTATTGTTGAAGGCCCAATCAATACCGAGTAATGCAAGATATGGATCAGATTCATCCATAATATCTATGACCTCAAATTTGACCTTTGTTTTCACTCCTATTTTTATTTCCACTTTCTCTAGATGACCTATTGGGTAGATATTGTATTGATTAACCAATCAAATCTAGATGGGAGACCAGACTAACTTCAGTTTCCCCATCACCTACCAAAATATTTTTGGAAAAATATTCATGTTGGACCCCATACCCAACATGAATCCATCCATCTCATAGCCATCAAGCTCTACCGTCATCTTAAATTCTCATCCACTACACTTTTGCTTGATGACCTAACACACATCTCTTTCTAGTAGTGGAGTGGATATCGTAGCCTCCACTCCTTGTTCTTTCATGCAGGTAGCTAACATCTAAGTTAACTTACTTGCAACTTATAGATCATTCAAAAGTCACAAAAAACAATGTAAGAAAGTACTTACTTGATCTTTGGTGTATGCCCTGCAACCTAAGTCACACAAACTTTCTACGCATGATGTGCATTTCAATTCCTCTTGGTGCTATTCTTCATATTATTTCTGCTCAGTGTGTCACAAATCAAATTTTCTATGAGTTTCCCATATCGATCTGTGGGTCATGCGCTGGATTTATTCACATAAATGAGCCTCCTCCAAGGATCTTTGTGACACATGCTCCAATTATACCTAGATGTGAGCCTCTTCCAACAGCCTATGAGCTTCTTCCAATGACCTTTGTGTCAACTTTTGCACTTGTTCCTACATCCATGCCTCTTCAAGTGACCTCTGAGTTGCGTGTTGCAGCTCCTTGTGTGATTTTTATTCTTCCATTTTTCTCTACACATAATGTAGAAGCTATTTTTTCTAATAAACATTAAATTTTGGAGTGGGTTGAGATGCCTTCCTTATCCTGCCATCTGAAATTTAACTTGAGCATTCACCATGCTCAAAGTTTGCTTCTGTATTTTCCCCTCCGTGGGTTACTATCCAGACATAAACCTCCTCATTCTTTTTCTTGTTATTGTGCAACTCAGCATGCACCATGTTATAATTGGTCTTCTTTTCCTCCCACTTCTTCAGTAAGTCGGGAGAGTATTCGATGACATGCTCAAGATTGTAACCATATTCATAGAGCATGCATGGTTTGGTACAAAATTATGAGACATGAACAATATCACCACGATTAAAACATGTGGGGAGTCTACCTCCCCCTCCACCATATTATCGGTCATGAATACGCCCATATCCACCTCGGGGACCTCCTTGGTATCTGCCTCTTTCCACACCACCATGCTCACCACCTTTCTTCTCCTCTTGTACCCAAAATGCATCGTGAATATTAAATCGCATTAACTAGAGTGAGTGGAATCCATTAACATCACGCTCGACAGATTTACAGAACTCACAGAATGGAACATGAGTCGTCATCTGGTACTTCCACAAGGTTGGGTATTGGGGTGGGGGGTGGCACATGGCCCCACTTTCTGCATATTTCACACCATTTTTTCTAGCTAGATGGAAAAGGACTGGGTGTGCTCGTTGCCACATACTTTGGTAGAACATGGAATTCATCTCTCCGATGCCCTTCTGAGTGATAGGTAGTACACCATACGTGCTTGCACATGACCTTTTTCTTAGCCATATCCTGTAGTTGGATCATCAAGTTGGCCAATAGCGACTGCACCTATGCCAACCATGTTGATGTCTCCACCCCTCCTGGCATAGCTTCCAAATGCATGGTAATTTCTATTTCCTCCACTTGAGTTATCACCTTCTACTAGGTTAACAACACTTTGATATGGGGAAGTAACACCACAATAAACCATTCCTTGTGCTGCATGTCCTAGATTTGGAACGTCAACCAATCCAACAAGATTTTAAACCACTGGTCATAATCCCATATTGTTATAGGATAAATCAGTAAATGCAGACATAAACTAATCTCCCTAAATCCACCTGGATCTAGAACAAAATAGGACAGGACATGATGCCTTCCCTAAGTTACAATCATTGATCTAAGTGTCAAATAAGGAATTGATGACTTACCTTTGAGATCGCTTCCTTATATCTTTGTTTCTTCCGCTTCACTCCAGTTCTCTTGTGAAACTAGATCTATAATGACACAAACCAATCAAAGTGAAAGCAACTATGATAGATTCAATGAAAACTCAAACATGTGATCAAGGAGTCATGTAATAAAATGAGAATAATTTTATGGGAAAGAAACATGCCACTGTATTATATTGAATAAAAGTGGAAGATACAACCACAATGCCTTTTAGTGGTCCTTTGTTCCAACACACACATATACTTGTTCCGATATTTGCATGAAGATGATCTTCAAGAGCTTGATTGGAAAATGTAGACCTCAAGTATCAACTGAAATAATATTCTTCACACAATCTCCAGCCTATTCTTCCAGCAATCCTTTTCTCAGCTTTTCTTAAATGTGCTTAACCTTTTCCATGAGAAGCCCATTATTATATAGGAGAAGCTGAAGTGGTTAAAGGGATGAGGATGATCCCACCAGATTAGGGAAGTCAGTAGGATCGTAACCATACAGACACCACCTCACATTCCAAAAGATTCTCCTTCTAGAAACTTCTTGAACCTCTTTCCTCTTTTGGCTTTCAAACGCCGCCGCACCCTGCCTATATAGAATCCTACGGAAATCCCGCAGGCCAACTATAGAGTAGCCTGCAAAAATCATGGATTTACGAAATGTACACTATGGGTAGCCTGTGGCGTCCTTCTAAAAAGAAGTCTTGCAGAGGAGGAAAGCAGTCACTTTTCTCAGGCAAAAGTTTATTTTGAGGGCCTGATTACATGCTTGTAAAGTCATCATCATAGTGACCAAAATAATGTGTAACACATATGGTCTTGCCTTCCTTCTGCTTGATTTATTTTATCTCTGTGATACATTGGGATTATGACTTAGGATTTTATAACTCCCTAAGTAGATCCTGCTTAATTTTGGATAGGTACCTCACCTGTCCCACTAGCGCAGTAGCCTTATACTTCATATACCACGTCAAGGATCTATCCCTAGACATGTTTCTA
>ML796840.1:252542-263033 GCA_009831015.1 Picea engelmannii
TATATCGTAAATGATTTCAAGTGCATAATTGGCACATGAAACATGATCTTGACAACACAGGTCATCCAACTATTGGATCTTGAAGAGACTGACATGACTGCTACATTGATTCAAATGAAATTTTCTGACTTTGTATGTATTTATCCTTCAACATCTTCTCAAGAGTTTCCTTCAAAATTTGAAATGAATTAAAGACTAATGGTATAGAGTTATATTCCAATGATTCAAATTTTGTTTTGGGCTCTGAAATTTCATCTGGAATTTGAAATTCAAGGGATCTTAGTGGCTGTAATCCTGGATCTAAAACAACTTCCATGTCATCAATGACATCCTTAACTGATTCATTAGAAGATTCTACATATTCACTATTTACAACCTGTTTATAATTTTCTCTCAGATATTGAAATGAAGATAAACATAAGGGTAAAGTCTTTCCACTTACTTTGAAAATTTCTGCATTTTGCTCATTGCTGTCATAATTGCTATGCACAGGCTGACTGCCATGTTTGAATTGCAACTGATTTTCTTCCTCCCAACAATATGCTGCTAATGGTTTTGAATAATTCACCTTGGTGTAATCCTCATAATAGTTATCATACATGGGTAGATCTTCCATGAAGGAAATGTCATCAAACATACACATTATATCCACTAATTTCTCTTCTACAAGATGAGTTGGAGTTTCATCTTTGACTATGTTGTGAATTGAATACATGAAATGATCATTTTCCAATCCATGATACCAAGGGTGAGCTACACAGTGTTTGAGAATAAAGACCCTTTATTTCTTTGCAACCAATGGAACATGATGCCCTTGAACAACAAGTTCATTTCCCATGATGACTTTATGCATCATTTCTTTCATTGTATTGGCCAGAATGTCTAGTTTGGATTTTGAATATTTCAGCTGCTCCTTTTCTATTTTATCCCTTTCTTCTGCCTTGATCTTTGACCTTTTGATCAACAAATTATCTTCCACACTAATTGCACTGTCCTGCATCTCCTTGAGTATAGTAGTGTTCCTTTATCTCAACTGAAATGCCATCTTTGAATCAAAGGCATCTGGGTAATGTAAGAGAGCTAAACCGGGAGGTGGTCTTATATTAGCAAGCATGGAATTGTAAACTTGATTGAATATGGCTGAAAAGTTTTGCACTGTCTCTCATGGTTGTCTTTTTAAATGATCATACTCTTCTAAAATGAGAAAAATATTTCTTTTGGTCTCCCATTTACCAAGGAAGACTTCTACAAACTGATGAAAATTGGAGATGCTTGCAACTGAAATTTTTTTGAACCATTCCTTAGCTCTATATTGCAAAGATAGATCAAAAGTTTGAGGCAGACATCATTTTACTCAACCTCAAAAAGATCAAGAAAATTCTCAA
The DNA here is from genome assembly GCA_009831015.1 of Picea engelmannii. Classification (NCBI taxonomy): domain Eukaryota; kingdom Viridiplantae; phylum Streptophyta; class Pinopsida; order Pinales; family Pinaceae; genus Picea; species Picea engelmannii. The sequence goes on from ML796840.1 coordinate 253,928, forward strand.
AACCTTGAATGTGTTTCTCAATAGTGATGTTACCATATTCTCCATCAAACCTGGGAAGATATTTGTAGTAATTGACAGGGAAATCATGGAGTATAGGGGGTAATATAAGAGGCTTGTATCTATCTGGAATATTTACAGGTGTAGGAGTATGTACAGGGGATGTAAAACTAGGCTTGATCTCTTGAGGATCCTCAGGTTGAATTTGATCAACATAAGTTTCAACAATATGCTCTTGGCCAGGATCATAAAAAGAGAGGAAATAGTTAAAAATAAAACCTATTATGTCTTGGATGGAATTCCAACTTGCATACCTAATATTTTCAGAATGTCTTATCATGTTTCAAGTTCTTCCTTCGGTGGAGTCTTTGAATTGGAACTGATCTAGAGCTGATTGGGGTCGCCAGGTGGATGATTCAACCTTCTTGTGTTTGATCACTGTCCACCATCAGTAATCAGATCTGGAACTTGATACACTTTTCTGAGGAACAGTCCCCAATATGGTCGCCACTATGTTAACACTCTGTAATTTCTGAGGTTGAAGAAGAAATGGTTAGAGGTAACTACAAAACCACTTTGGAGTTCTATATATAGCCCTCCAAGACTTAGAGAGGGCTCTCTCTGTTTGATCTAGATTTGTTTATAATAGAATTTAGGTATTAGGCTAGTTATTTTTTTTTTGACGAAAACAGATAGTGATATTGATATTGAAAAAGGTGGACAAGCCACTGATTCGGTTACAAAAGGGCCATGCTTGTCCATGTGTCTGCCTACCTAGAGTATCCTCCAAGTCCTTTTAACAGTAGACTAAATTCTTAACTTAAAATTCAAACATAAATTAACCAGATACAGAGTTATTTACAACATTGGCTTCTATACAAAATGCCAAACTTGCTGATGAGGGAAGGTCACGCTTTCTTGCTCCAAGACTGCTTTAGTTTTCATGATCTTGCTTCCAATCACTGTTGAGTTGAGCAATTTTCACCTCCAGCTAATCGATTCGTTCCTCAAATTCCTGCTGGGGGTTCTTGAGTTCCCTATGCAGCTTGCCAAGCTCCTCTGTAAACTCGATTTTGGTTTTGGTAATGTCCTCTTCTAATTTCTCCATACACCTTCCTGCTTAAGAATCCAAGTTTTCCAGGAAGTCCAGTTGGAATTGAAGCAACTGCTTGAGGTTTTCCAGTGTTGTATCCATAGATTTGAGTTGTTCCTCAGTGCTGGGCTTGCTGTTCGACCTTGATGCCATCTCTGGACACCTTTTGCTTCTTCCTGTGCCTTGGTTCTTTGCTGGGGAATACTCCAGAAATATCTACAATGGAATGGGATGAGTCTGAGGGGGCGCCTTCCGTTTATTCCCTCCTTCCTCAACGCTCATGATTTCCAATCGATTCGTTGAATCCATGGGGTATGGGCGAGCTGAATTCCTGTCTCCTCCCTGTCTGAGGCTAGGTTCCTCATTGTACTATGCCTTGTCCCCTTTGCCCAACTTGTTCTGACACGACTTGACCTGAGTGAGCCCCCCGATTTCCCTGTCTGCTGATTCATCTTACTTTTGATCTTGCCTTAGGGGCATGATTATCATGGTTCAAGGAAGTGCCACGCTGGATGTTGTTTCATTCTCCTTCAGAATTCTTGGCTCCAGGAGTGTGCCTTTATTGGCTTCTGCATCCACTTTCCCATTTAGTTCTCTTAGCACATGGTATAACTTATAGGATTTGAAGTTCCTTAGCAGGAGATGAATCTTGTCCAATAAGTTGTTAAGGCTCGTGCTATGGGTTTTAGAATGCCAAATTAAAGCTTGTATTACCACTCTGGAGTCGCCGATTATAACCAGGTCTTGAATCCTGTGCCTTTGTGCCTGAATTAGCCCCTGCCAGAGAGCCAAGGCCTCTGCTCTATTGTTGGATTCGATTCCTAGACCCAGGGTAAAGCTTATTGTTGTTGCTTCGAGGGGATTTTCTATTATCCCTCCTCCTCCAGCTTGGCCTGGATTTCCTTTTGAGGCCTCATCAAAGGCTAGGATGTGGACTTTACTCCTTGTTTTCCAATTGGCGAAGTCCTGTTTGTCTTTCTTGATTTCCCATTCCTCTTCAATTGTAGTGCTAGCCAGAATTCCAATGTGACATTGGATTTTAAAGTGGTTCAGCCAGAGTTCCTCTGGTGCTTCCAGCACTTGGCTGTTCTTTTTCTGGTGTAAATAAGGTGCGGTTTCTCCAAAGAGCGCTTGAATTTTGGTTATCACTAGGGAAAGACTTCTTTTTCTGTCCTTGAAGATTCTGTTGTTCCTTTCCAGCCATAGACTCCAGAGTATGAACTTTGGGAGAAATTTCCACAGAGAAAAGGCCTAGCTACTTTTTTTTTTGTTTTGAACGGATAGTAGGAGTCCCATTGGAGGAGAAGGCTTCTTGTGTCTGGTGGGAGGCTGATGGAGTGTTGTGTCCCTGGTGCTAGCTTCTAGACTTCTTTGGAGTATTCACAGTTGAGAAGAAGGTGGTCTGTAGTTTCTTCAACATGTTGATAGAGGGGGCACCTGTAGGGGCCTTCCCAACCACGTCTTTGAAGATTTTCCCCTGTTTGAATGCTATTGTGTGCAAGGGTCCAGATAAATAAGTCAATTTTAGGAATGGACTTGTACTGCCAAATTTCTCTCCAGATGGCCGGATTAGGCATGACGTTGGGAACATTAGTGATGAGGTGGTAGCCCTCTGCTATGGTATAGGCCTTGGATTTCCCTCCCCAACCTCTTTCGTCCCGTCCTTTCTTTTTGAGGGGGGATTTCCCTTGAAGATAGAGCTGTAGGGTGCTCCATTCCCTTTCAAGATCAGGTGGTCTGTTGAGCACTCCCCACCCTTGCCATGACATAAACTTGTCGTCCCCCCAAATGGAGATGTCAAAGAGAGTAGTTATGTTTTGTCTCTCCATCCAATCCTTGAGACGTTGCAGATCCTGTCTCAGCCCTAGGGGGGGGTCTCCCATGATTGAATCTTGCCAAATGTTGATTTTATTTCCGCTTCTTGGCACCCAGGTGAGATGAGGGCTGAAGTGGGCCAGTGCCTTTTTGTAGAGGGTGAAAATAGGGGAACCTTTTGATTCCCTGCATGGGAAATCCAAGCATCGCCTCCTAGGCCCCCTAAAATATTTTTTCCAAAGTGCCAGTTTTCTCCACGTTGGTTTTCCAGTGACCATCGTCCACAACAACTTCACCCCCAAATCCAGGTTTTGAGATTGGGTTTTTTTGAAGTTAAGGCCGCCTTCCAAGAGAGGTTTTGAGGTTTTTTCCCAGCTTATCAAATGCAGTTTCCTTCTTGATTGCTTCCCACCTTCCCACATGAAGCGTCTTTGGAGTGCTTCCATTTTTTGGATGACGGAGGCAGGGGATAAAAGCAACAAGCTCTGATAGATGGGTATGCTGGTCAACACAGATTTAATCAAGACAACTTTCCCTGCTAAATTTAACCAGTTCTCCCCCCAAGAGGAAATTTTATTTTTTAAATTGTCTATCAGCTGATTCTAGTGTGAAGTTTTTGGGACAGATTTGAATATAGGAATTCCCAGGTATTTGAAGGCCTCCCAGTTGGTGTTCCCTTCCATCCCCAAAACTCCTATAATTCCCAACATTTCCTTTGGCGTAATATTCCATTCATAAATTTTTCTTTTGGCCTAACTTATTTCACTTCCTGAGACTGCAACATAAGCTTCCAATTCTTCTTTGAACTTCTTTGCTATTATAGGGCTTGCACCTCCCAACAGCAGAGTGTCGTCCGCAAATTGCGCATGATTTCTGTCTTTCACCCCTTGCGCGATTCTCAGTCCCTAGAGGTTGTTTTGGACTTGGGAATTTTCCAGCTGATAGCTTAGGACTGAGGCTTTGATTGCATAGAGAAGCGGGGAAAGGGGGCAGCCTTGCCTTAAGCCTCTGGTGGCTTGGAATAATTTTGTTACTTTCCCATTCACCATAGGAGCTATCCATGGTGAACCAATACAAGCTTTTATCCACTTTACAAAAGACGAGTCAAAACCAAACTTTCTCATTACTTCAAATAAAAATTTATGTCTAACTCTATCAAAGGCATTGGCGAGATCTAGTTTAATTATCATACCTTTGTCTTTCCTCCGGACACTTGAGTGTAGGGCCTCTTGAACTAGAATTATGTTGTCGGTAATATGCCTACCTTTGATGAAGCCTCCTTGGTTTTCTAGGACGATGAGAGGGAGGATTGTTTTGAGTCTGTTGGCTATTACTTTGGTGATAATTTTGTAGCTTGTATTGCAAAGGGAGATTGGTCTGAAACGATTGAAGGTGGTTGCTCCTTTCTCTTTCGAGATAAGCGCCAGGAAGGCCGAATTGGTGCTCCCGCCCAGTTTGATGCTTTGTTGCGATTTCCTGATCATCTTGGTGAGATTCGATTTTATTATTCCCCAACATTGCTGGTAGAATCTGGCAGTAAAACCATCCAAGCCTGGGGCCTTATCTGGATTCATTTGGTCCAGGGCCTCCTTTATTTCCTGCTGCGATACTTCCTTAGTCAGCTTGGAATTGATTTCTTCCTTAATGAGGCTTGGAATAATGGAGAGAGGGTACCTCTAAGGGTCTATTACTTTCCCTTGCAGTTCTAAATAGAGTGCTGCAAAGGCTTCAAAGGCTGCTTGTTTTATACCTTCTGGATCTGTAATTGTTTCATTTTGAACCCGAATTTCTGTCACTGCTTTATAGTGCTTCCTTGCCTCCGTCTACTTGTGGAAGTAGCTTGTATTTTTATCCCCTTCTTTCAGCCAAAGGATTCTGGATTTTTGCCTCCAGTAGTTTTCTTCCTCTCTACAGGCTCTGTGCCATTGTCTTTGAAGGCAGTCCTCTTGTTGCAGGCCTTCTTGCGTGATCTCCTTGTTTTCCATTTCCAGCTGAAGATTCTCGAGATGATTTTGGGCTTCTATGCACGAGGAGATTGGGTTTGGTTGGACCTTTGCCCAGATTTTTAGAGCTGTCTTTAGTCTTCTTAGCTTCTCTTCCCAGACATAAAAAGATGAGCCCTTAACTGTGCTGGTCCAAGTTTTGGAAACCAGCGGGAGAAAGTCTTTATTTTGGATCCAAGTCGGGTTAAATCTGAAAGGGATTGGTCCTCTGATTTGGTCGGTTTTGATTTCTATGCATATGGACTTGTGGTCTGAGACACTGTGGGGTAGAATCTCTGCATTTGTTGTGATCCCCATTAAAAGAAAGGAACTTTGGACAAGGAATCTATCTAGTCTGGCAGCAATGTGCCCAGGGCCTATTCTTTTATTCGTCCACGTGTAGAGTCCTTTGGCCAGCTTGATGTCTATTAGGTCCCAGGTTGAGACTAGTTCTTCCACCCATTCTCTGGCTTGGTCTCTCACGATGGATCCACCTCTTTTTTCCTCCTGAGCCAGGGTTACATTTAAATCCCCACCTAGAATGATATTGTCAAGTTCATTTTGCTGCAAGAAGTCTTTTAGGGATTCCCAACAGTATTTTTTTTCCTCCATATGTTGCGGTACATAGATGTTGAAGAGGCTTACCAGGTAACCCGAGTATTTATGGAGGAGTTTGGTGTGAATCCAATGCATGCAAGTGTCGAAGCTGATCAAATCTATTTTGGAGGTGTTCCACAGAGTACATAGTCCTCCTGAGGCGCCTCTAGCGTTTTCGGCTATTCCTTGGCTGTCTCTCCAGACGTTCAACAAATCTTTGAGGGAGTCTTGTTGACTCATCTTGGTCTCCTGGAGTAGTAGGATGTTTGCTTTCGATGCTTTGATTATATCCTTGAGTGATTCCTCTTTCCTCTTGCTACCGAAACCCCTACAATGCCAGGGGGTTAGAATCATCAGTTACCTTGGGGGGAGGAGTGGCCTCCTTGGGAGGCTTTGGCCTGATTTCTAGTGTGTCGAACGCTGATCAACTGATTGATGGTTGGTTGTGAACCCTTTAGGATGTCCTTGTAAGTTTCCTGGTCTCTTTCTGCTTTTTTGGTTTTCCTGCCTCGTCCCTTTTTTTGTGGGGTGGCCCAAGCTTCGCTTGCGCCTTCTGAGTCGCTTCCTGTCGAGATCTCCCCTTCCTCTATGTCTTGACTTCCTTCCATCCTTTGGGGGGATTTGTTTTTCTCCCCTTCTTCTGCTGGTAATTGATTTCCTTTGTCTTCCGGGGTCTAGGTTCCTCTTGCTTCTTTCTCTTGGGCCTCTTTACTTGGATCTACTTCCTCTTCGCCGGGTTCCCTGGTCAAAATACTTAAGCTGTTCTCCTTCTCTTTAGTTCCTGGGTTTTTGGCTTGCATTGGGACTTCCTTTTCACTTCTTTGTCCTTTCGTTTTAGCTTTCCCCTTTCGAGTCTGTTGCCAGCCTTCGTCCCATGCTTTCTCTGTATTGGGGATCTTTGGGCAGTTCCTTTGGAAGTGGCCGTATTCATGACAACCTCTACAATTGAACGAAAGATGTTCGTAATCGAGCTTTTGGAAGTACTGCCAATCCCCAACTTTTAGTTTTATCGCTTCCGGGAGACTTACCTCCAGATCAAATTCCACACAGATCCTTGCGCAGGAGTATTGGTATTTTGGGTCTGCTCGATCGATGTAATGCCCTAGTCCATTTCCAATTGCTTGAAGCGAGGAGGGGTTCCAGCAATGTATTGGTAGATTCAGGAGCCGAACCCAGACGGGGATGTCTTTGGGTACTTCTGAGGTGGGATCAAAGCTTGGGGTCCAACGATTCAGATAGAGCCCTTGGGTACCCATGAAGCACGGTCCATTCCTAAATATTAGATCTCTATCTTCCTGGGAGATGAACTCGAAGATATAATACCCTCTCCCAATCACATAGCACGTTACGCTGTTTGTGATCAATAGTCTCCAATTCCTTTGGATCCAGTTGTCCATGGATATAGTTGAGGGATAGAGCCCCATGAATTGACCTACTAGTCCTCGCTCTGAGAGAGAAAGAGCGACCTTCATTGGATGATCGAGGGGGAGTTTGATCTTTGGGACGACGTCTAATCTCTTTACGAAGCTTGGAGGATCAGAAGGAGGAAGCTTCTTGTTGCAGGCTGCAACGAGCTTGCGAAAGGAGCTGGTTGGAGAGGGGGGGGGGTGGCGACTCCCCTCCTCCATGCACGTCCATGGAAACGGCTAGGAGTGAACCCTAGGCAGATCTGTGAGGATGCACCAGAGTGAGTTTTTTCAGAATATCAACAACTGTTCCTCGGTATTAGGCTAGTTATTACTGTACAAAGATTTGGTTTTTTAAATGTTTTGGTTGGAACAACAAGGGAAAAACCATTGGGAAATGGAGTCACAACTCAGAATGGATAAAATCCAGGTCATACCATGCTAATATGGAAGGGAAAGGTAGGCAAATCCACTAGATCTTCAAGATTTAATGCATGGGAAAGATGGAACAGATTAAGAAATCCAATTAAACATAGAGCAACTGGGAATTTTGAGTTTACTCTTCAGTGGAAAAACACATAAATTATTCAAATAAAGTGATAGACGGTGCATTTAAACCAGTTTTGTCCTTATGTATCCTTAAAATAATTAAGAAAGTGGAAAAAAATATGGTAAACATAAGAATACAATTAACAGGGAGATTAATTCACAAATGAAACCGGCACAAGAATCCTGTGATTTTGCAACTATGTTACTAAAATTTGATCCATGAAGGCTCTGTGAGATATTTACAAAATTAGTTTCATCTTTCTAACAGGTCCCAACTGATCAACCCTTGATACTTCAAAATTAGAAGTATTTATAAATTATTTACAATGATCTTGTCATTAATGAGCAAGATTGAATTTAGGAAAATCTAAACCAATTTGATTTCAAATTACAAAGATATAGAGATCATCAAGATCCATTACAGATCTGACACTATTTTTATGGGATCTGTGGGTGATCTGTGCCTTTGAATACGATCTCTTTGTCGTCTGTCCTTTGACTTTTCGCCTCTTGAATTTTTGAAAAATAGGGTCCCGTGAAGTATTCATTTCTTCCAATATGAGATTTCTGTGTAAAAATTGGGGGAGGTTTTTGTAGATGAGCCTATTCTAAACAAAAATGTCTCTAGGTGTTTCCAAATTCATCTCTATATTTCCAAAAAATCTACTGCAAAAACATGACAAAATCAAGAAAAACTGGAAACCTAAAAAATGGTGCTCAGAGATGGCTTCGATTATTCCAATTCATAATACCTATGAAAAATATGAGAGAGGTTATTGTTCTTCATCCCGTTATGGAGAAAAAAATATCTCGGTTTTTCAAAATTCCTTCTGGTTTTCATAGAATCACTCTCAGAAAACAGGTGGTCAAAACTATGCAAAAAACAATTTTTTATTTTGGGGAAGGCGGTTTTGGAGGAGGAAGGTGGAATTTCTGACCCCCCTAGGTTGGTAAGTGGTATTAGGGGGGGTCCTAGTTCACCTAATGGTGACAAGTATCCTGCGATGTTTTTTCTTATCAGACCCCCTTTGGTTGAGCGACGTAAGGGGGGGGGGGGTCGATATATGGGGAAAGGGTATGTTTTAAACTTATGGTAAAGTTTTGGTTTTTAATTAATTTGTTTTGTTTTTTGGTTTTGGTTTTTTATTATTTGGTTTTTAATTTTTGTTTTTTCTTTTTGTTTTATTATGTTTATTATATGTATTATTTTTTGTTTGTTTTATTTAATTTATGTTTAACATTATTGTTTTTTTTAATTATTTATATGTTTTATATTGTTTTATGTTTATATGCTTTATTTAATTTTTAATTAATGTTTAATTCTAATACACTCACCTAATTGCTAACTTAAGAAAACTAACCTAATTATTAATTATTAATTAATTATTAATTTATTTATTATTAACAAGCCTAACCTAGTTTTATTAATCTAACTACACTAATTTAATTAAATTAGCATTATTATGCTAATTAGTGTTAAAAAATGCCACTAACCATTTATTACTAACCTAATGTTTTTTTATTCTAATCTTGTTTATGCATGTAGGGAAGAAAACAATGGAGGTGTGAAAAAATGGAGGGCGAGGGCACAAAGGGTGTGGCAGGGTGATGAAGGATCGGGCGAAATGGATGGAGGGAGAAAGTGAAATCAACCAAGCCCAACAAGC
>ML796840.1:280430-293494 GCA_009831015.1 Picea engelmannii
GGAGAGGAGCTCTCATGGAGAAAGTTGGCTTGGATGAGATTAGCTTTGTAGCTTTTGGAGCTTGGATTGGATTGAGCTTTGGAGATTGTTAGCTTGGCTAGATGAGCCATTTGGTCAAGATAGATTGTGAATATTATCAGATCTATGCTCTCAGAATTCTTGGAGTGGAAGTGTGTGGGGAACGAAGGACAGTTGGAAGGGACCTTATAACATCAAGGCCATGGTTGTAATCTCTCTTTCAATTTAATATGATACAGTAATATAATTCTTTTTTATAAAGCTTGTTGTGTTTTATTGTATGATTCCTTGATCACATACATAGGTTTATATTGAGTTTATACTATTCCTATCACTTTGGTCGGTTGCGTTCTTTTGTAGGATCATCATTGTATGAGTGTTGGAACAGAGCTAGGATAGAGACAGCAATAGGAAGCGATGTTTAAACGATATGTCACCTATCCCTCTTTAGTTAGTAAATTCAATATTTAAAACTTAAGGAAAGTGTCATGTTCTGGTGTGTTTTGTTCTAGATCTAGGTGGATCTAGGGAGATTAATTAGTGTCCGCACCTACTGATTTATCCAATAATAGTTGTTAGGAATTGATTGGGATTTCAATAATTCCACTGTGGTTGATTTAAGGAAAATAAGAATGAATTTTAAAAGAGATGGCCTTAGGGTCATTGCACCTTTGGATCCTAATGAAGGCCAGAGATACATAGAACCCATCAGAGAATAAGACTGCGCATATGAACTAGAAAACATACACAAATTGATAGCTAGACAACAAGACTACATTAATCCTACAACATATGGGAATTTGAGCCAGCGAAGTGACAACGCATGCTCATTAGATTCAGAAGAAGCACTGGAGAACTGACAGAACAAAATGTACGAAGCATCTACAAGGAGATGTGCTAGATTAACCAGGGAAGTCCGCTGGATCGACACAAGAGTAAGTAACTTGCCCACCTTTGATGGTATGAATCATTTAGAAGAATTCTTGTTGGAATTTGAAGAAATTGTACCACTACCAAAAAGATTGTTGGCAATGGATGAGGCTCTGAATTCAACTCCAGTGAGATGGTGGGGGACACACAAAAAAAATATTACAGTCTGGGTACAATGTTGCACTTTGATGACAACATGATTTTTAGAGAAAGTAGAAGGCTGGGAAGTTAGGTACACAGGTCGAAGCTGTCCGAAGGACCATATGCAAAGTTACAAGGAAGCCTGGAGCAACATTCCTCAAGAAAAGTGGGTACACAAATTCATTAACACAATGGACACAACTCCCATCAATTGGTATCTTCAAGCATAACTGTGCCTCATCACTGCAGATTGGGAAGGTATGACCCAGAACTTTGTAACTACCCTTTTGTTTGAAAGCCAATATCCTACAATAGATCGGTCATTACAGTTTGTAATACAGAAAGTGTTCGAGGAGGCACCTAGCCTCCCTTTGGAGAAATAAGAGGATGAATGGACTATGCCTCTTCAGAAGTTGCAAGGCTGTTACAATATCAATGCTGCTGAAGACGATGATCCTAGGAATGTGAACACCGTAGAAACATAAGTCCAAAGAGATGTAGAAGGACCAAGATTCAAACTACCTTTTGTCCGAAAATCAATCAAAATAAAAAATTCAACATTGGAATAGAATAAACACCAAAGCTTGCAAATGTTGGGGATTATTAGGATGCTGCCACTATTGACAAGATCACAAAATTACTGCATGAATATCAGGACTTGTTTCCAACCAATTTCATTGATATGAAGGGAATTAAAGGGCCCATGGGTGAGATGAGGATCCCTTTCAAACCATATGCAAGGCCAATCAAACAAAGACCCTACAGATTGAACCCTAAATACAAGGAGAAATTGAAGATCGAGCTTGACAGAATGTTGGAAGCAAGAATCATAGAACTTGTTGAAGAATCATAATGTATTAGCCCTATGGTGGTACAAGATAAGAAGACAGGAGAAATCAGGATATGTGTAGATCTTAGGAATATGAATGATGCCTGTTTGCATGACCCATTCCCTACACCACTCACTGACGAAGTGTCAGAAAATGTAGGAGGATAGGAGGTATATTCTTTTATAGATGGATTTTCAGGATACCATCAGTTCTGAATTGCCAAGGAAGATCGCCATAAGACCACATTTGCAACAGAATGGGGATCCTACCAGTATATAGTGATGCCATTTGGATTGAAGAATGTACCAACCATCTTTTCCAGGGTGGTGGTCGAAGCGTTTAAGGAGTTTTTACATAAATTCCTGGAAGCATACTTTGATGATTAGATTGTTTTCAACATTTTGCAAAATCATATTGATTATTTAAGACTAATGTTGGATAAGTGCACGCAATGTGATATTGCCTTGAACCTAAAAAAATGCATCTTCTTTTCACCCTTCGGAGTGTTGTTGGGCCATATTGTGTGTAAGTAGGGATTGCTGGTAGATCCATCCAAGATTTCCATTATAGTCTATCTACTCCGTCCTACTTCAGTCAAAAAGATGTGCACTGCGCTGGGACATACTAGATACTACAAGAAGTTCATTAAGGGATATGCACAGATCACAACACCCACAGAGAAGATTCTAAAGAAATACTACCAGTTTCATTGGACAAAAGAATGCCAGCAGAGCTTCAACACACTTAAACAAAAAATGGTTACCGCACCCATTCTGGTTTTCCCAAATTGGAGTAAGGAATTTCACGTGCATGTCGATGCATCTTCTATCGCATTAGGAGCAGTGTTAGCACAAATGGGAGTTGGAGACATTGACCACCCGTTAGCATTTGCTAGCAAGAAGCTATCAACAACTGAGATTAATTACACCACCACAGAGTGAGAAGGATTAACCATGGTGTATGCACTGCAAAAATTCCACCACTACTTGTTGGGAGGACATTTTAAGATGTTCATTGATCATTCTACGCTTAAATACTTAGTCAACAAGATAGTGTTGGGGGGGATAATATGCATATGGCTTCTGCTATTTCAGGAATATGATTTCGATATTGTGGTTAAGCCAGGAAGGATGAACAAAGGTCCTGACCACTTTTCGAGGTTGGAACATGGAGAAGAGCATACTAGTTTGGAAGATACACTGCGAGATGCACAGTTGCTTTCCATCAGGAAGGTTGATGATCACTTTGTGGAGATAGTGCAGTTCTTATCAATAGGACTGGAACCTAGTGAATATACAATCACTCAAAAGAAACAATTGGTAGTACGTGCTACAGATTTTTCACTTATAGCTGGACAACTATACAAGATGGGATTTGATGAGATATTGAGAAGGTGTGTTATGGAAGAAAAGAGACCATTGATCCTCATAGAAGCACATGAAGGCATTGCAGGAGGACACTACGTAGGGAAAGAAACAACGCAGAATAGTCTTAGGGCTGACCTTTGGTGGCCTACTCTACAAAAAGATGCTAAGGAATACTATAAGGCCTGTGATGTATGCCAAAGAGTTGGGAAGCCATCCAGAAGAGAAGAGATTCCTTTAGTGCCCAAGTTGACTTTAAAGGCATTTGAGAAATGGTCCATTGACTTTGTGGGACCTATCAACCCACCAGGGAAGCACACATGAGCTAGATACATAATCACTGCAATAGAGTATTTGACCAGATGGGCATAAGTAAGAGTGGTTAAGGACTGTAGTGCAACTACAACTGTGTGCTTCATATTTGATGATATCATAACCAGGTTTAGATGCCCAAATATCCTTATGAGAAATCAAGGCACACATTTTATTAACAAGACTATTGGATCCTTGACTCAGGAATTTGAAGTTCACCATCATAAGAGAACACCCTATCACCCACAAGAAAATGGGATAGTTGAAGAATTCAATAAGATCTTGGAGAAAACGGTGACGAAGATATGCAACGTGAACATGGATGACTGGGATTTGAGAGTACCAACAATATTATGGGCCTAGAGAACCACTTGCAAGAAACTGACCATGCAGACCCCCTTTAAATTGGTCTATGGTCTAGAAGCAGTTGTACCCATGGAATATTTGGTTCCTAGTCTGAGAATTGCAGTCTTTACATATATGGATGACATAGATGCTTTGAAAGAGAGGCTTGCGTAGTTGGTTGAACTGGAAGAAGACAGATTTATCGCAGGTTTTCACCAACAAGTTCAGAAAGAAAGAGAAAAGGCCTACCATGATAGGCACATTAAGAAAAAAGATTTCAAGAAAGGAGATCTGGTATTGGTATATGAAAGTAAGTTCATGAGGCATCTAGGGAAGTTCAGGACACATTGTCTTGGGCCATATGATATTTCCTATGTTACAAAAGGAGGAGTTGCGCAGTTAAAGACTTTGAATGAAGAATGGAAGGAGGGTTTGGTGAACAAAATCCGGTTGAAATTGTATTATGACAACCAGCTTCCTCACAACTCTTAGTAAAATAAAAATGAAAAGGGTCTAGGTACCAGGTGCAGTTGAAACTGGGTACCAGACACAGAAAAGACAGTCTGCACATAGAAGGGAGAATCAGAGCAGAACGCACAGGTTGCCCTATGTAGTTTGAAGCTGAAATGGAACAAAAAGTTCAGATATGAAGTGCCTCGGGATGAGTCACAGGTGAGTGTTGGGGGCCTGTTGGCCCTTGGTTATGGAAGCAAGCAAAGATTAATGGAGAAAAGGAAAAATGTGAACTGTGCGGAAGACACAATGACTGACACTGGGTCGAAGTGAGAAAAAGAGTAGAAAAGATGAAGCAAAGTAAGAGAAAGAAAGTCGTTGGATGAGGAGATTGAGGATGATAGATTGACAAGGAAGAGGGATCGTGGAAAAATCAACAAGCGAAAGAAGATGTCAACAGATGATTTGAAGCACCGCGCGTGAAGAAAGGAAAGACAGGCTGGCAAAGCCCTGAAAACGCGGGTCAAGTTGACCTAGGTTTTTAGACACCTAGTGTTTTGGTATCTAGGGTTTTGACACTTAGGTTTTAACCTAAGGGTGTCTGAGAGATATTGTAATGTATAAATAAAGGTCTAAAGGACTTGGGATAGGGTGGTGCTAAGTTGGTTGAGAGTTCATTTTTATTGTATTCTTGAGTGAGTACTATTGTGTGAGAGAGAAGTGCTGAGTGCGAGAGCCTTATGGTATTGTAAGATCTTTAGCTGGGTGTGAAGATCAACCTTGCAACTGGGTGCACAGGGAGGGGAGAGAAAGAGAGAGAAGAAGAGAATATCTACTAGCTAAGAGCGCAGATAAGAACTATATGCTTCCATCTTAATATATCATAAAGCACAGTTCTGTGGACGTAGCCCTAGGGAGAGGGTGAACCACGCATATCTTTTGTTATGTGTGATTGATGTTGTGTTCTCTGTCATTTGATATGATGCTAATGTGATATTGTGTTAGATCTGAAATGTAACTTGTGTAGTAGGCTTAAGGAAGATAAAGGATAACTAGGTGGTTGTGTGTTGTTGCTATGAATCCACTTTGCATTTCCTATGGTTGTAGACACATGTGTCCTACAAACCCCTATAACTACTTTGGGTGAGATGGAATTTACTTCATAGGTGTTTCCAAAAGAGCCAATTATAGTTAGGGCTTGTTAGTGTGCTATTGTAGCGTTGAACCCTGGGTCTACCCCTGTGCCAATAGGTGCACATGAATGTGCGCCTGTGGGTGTGACAGAGGTGCATTGATGCACCTCTGTGTCTTTGATAGCTACGCATTGATGGGAAACTGTGCGAAGAACATGCATGCATATGTGCATGCCTATGGGGGTGACAACTGCATGCATGAGGAAAAGATGGGGGGGGTTTGAAAACACTTGTCTTTTTTGAAGTTTTTCGTTTTATGAATTGTGATGGATGATCAAGCACTGTTTATGTGAATGTAGGTGATCAATTCATGATGCTAGTCCACTGGAGGGATAGGAATTGGGTGCGCCTCAGGGAGGCAGTGAGAGATAATGAGTCGGGCATTTAGGGACCTTTGGCAACCTGTGGGTTTCTAAATTTCTTCGACTTCTTGTTGCTATGGGCACATGAGTACCTTTTGCAATTTTTGATTTCCATGTGGATCACTAAGCTACAATGCTTCATTGTGCGGGGGGAGAAGTTGACATTCTCTGCGATGGAGGATGTTTATTTTTTGACTAAGCTCCTGTTTTGGGGGAGGGCCCTACTTGTTGATCCCTAGTTTCCATGGGAGGCACACTTGGTAGACTTGGCTCAGACATACTCTTCGGGAAAGGAATTTATGTCAGGATCGGTCGTGTGGATTGGGACGATGGATGCACTCATTCATCGTTTCATCGCAATGATGATCGTGAGGATATATAGATCCTTAGCTACTCAGAGGATCAATGGTGGTTAAGTGAGGATTATGCAAAGAGCATTGGGTGGAGAGAATTTTGCTTGGGGCTTGATGCTGCACACCAAGATGATGGGGCAACTCAACTGGTGTCGAGCTACTGACTCAGGGGATTTTTCCTTTGGGTCAATCTTGGTGGCATGGTTCTTAGAGAGGGTGCCCATGTTGCGTCCTATA
Organism: Picea engelmannii; assembly: GCA_009831015.1. Classification (NCBI taxonomy): domain Eukaryota; kingdom Viridiplantae; phylum Streptophyta; class Pinopsida; order Pinales; family Pinaceae; genus Picea; species Picea engelmannii. The sequence continues at coordinate 286,969 of ML796840.1, forward strand.
GTTTTGTTGGAGTTGGATGATGCACGAGAGCCATGATTGATGCTGTGGGCATTTATTTTGGTATGACATGGGGTGGGGAGGGTGGCCATTATTTTACGACCGATCTGGCACGTGTGTGGTGTCAGATGCCATATATCATACTGCAATTACCATATGGTGGGATGGACTTCCTCTAGGATCCAGATATGGTTTTACCTCCTGGAGAGGCTTGGGACCATAGAGGGATGTTGATGTATTTTATATTTTGTGATTTTGATAGTATAGCATATGTTTTATGTATGGATAGATGATGATGCTATCATTTTTTTGTTATGTGTGTAGATGTGGGGCCGCGAGGCCTAGCTGGTTAGAGCGTCGGCTCGTCAGGGGCCGGTGAGACCGCCACGAGGTAAGTCACGGGTGGGAGAGAGACATCATATGGACGAGGCTGGTACGAGGCCAACCGATGATGCGAGAGATGGTGGGAGAAGCAGATTCGATGACCTTGGTGTAGGGCTATCGCATGCACCTCAGGGAGAGGCCGACATGGTACTTGAGGATTTCTGCCATCGGTTGGAGGTGGTGCTACAGGGAGTGCCCGAGGGCATGTGGACTCAGGTCCATGATGAGGGAGTCTTGGAGTAGTGTATGGGCCTTCTGACGATGTTGAGGACCCTGTTCCATAGAGTAGCTGTAGCGGGGGAGTCTATGACTGGGTGACTACCCCCCGGATGTGGAGGACAACCAGCTGGTGGGGCACTTCCTCTAGATAGAGGACCTAGTGGTGGCGCTCTAGAGGCACAATGAGTGCTCTTTTTGTATATATTTTTTGTATTTATATAGGCCTGCGAGACCATTTTGTATCGAGTAGTGTGACACCTATTTTGTACCTATAGGGATGGGGGACTCACCTGCCTATGGGTGATGTACATTTTGTACCATTTTTTGTAAACATTTGATGATACAATGATCGTTATATATATATATATATATATACATGTTTATGATATCTATGATGTTCACATGTGATGATGTTTTGTGATTCTTTTTATGATGTCTAATCTATATGTTGTGACAGACTTTTGATGATTTATGTATGTGTAATGGTTTCTTGATGTGATAAATGCCAATCTAACACTAGGTTAGCCATATTATCTGCTATTTGATTGAATTGTCGTGGAATATGTGTAAATGTTATTGAATCAAAATGTCAAGATAAGAGTCTAACTTGCAAGTATTTGCGGAAGAGGCAAGGATCGCAGATGCGGTACACATTGTTGACATGTAGGATGACAAGATGGGAATCTAACAAGATGCTAAGGTGTCGAATGTGGCAGTGACCGGCCTTGGCAAGGAGGCCAATAACGACTGTGTATTCTGCTTGGTTGTTGGTTGCTGAGCCCAAACATATGCCACTGGAGTGGAGTAGTTCATGTGAGGGGGTATAGAGGCCCCAAGCGGTTGAAGTGAGATTCTATGTCCATCGGATAGCTCCGTCAGCGTAACTGATGTGGTAAGATGATGAAGGAGACACCTGTCAATAACACAAATGATAGATCAAACATAGGTGCGGAGGAAAAAAGAAGACTAAAAACTCTACAAATGTGTACAAGAAAATAAAAAGCCTAGTGTAGAATGACTACGCTTAGGCATAAAATTTCTTTAAGTAAAACCTGTTGATGGGTTCTTTGAGAGGATGGCCTTTGGGAGAGGCCAAGATGTATGTGCCTTTAGTGAGGAAGTGTTGGATGATGTATGGTCCATGCCATAATGACTCAAATTTTCCATGGCTGAGGGTATTGTGAGCGATATCGTAGGAAAGGACGAGGTCTCCTTCGTTAAATGAGCAAAGGTTGACATGGTGGTCAAAGGTGGCCTTTGACCATTTTTTAGATGCCTCATTGTTCTGTAATGAAGACTGACGATCTTCATCCAATGACTCTAAGTTCAACTAGTGCTGCTCCATTGGAGCAATGTCAGGTAATAGCTCAATAACGGTGCGTAATGTGGGAATTTCACACTCTATGGGGTAGGTGGCTTCGACCCCATGAATGATATGAAATGGTGTAAAACAAGTGGAAGTTTTAACTGCTGTGCGATAAGCCTATAGTGATGAAAACAACATGTGATGCCAATTGGTCTTATGTTTGTTAACAGTGCACTGCAACATGGTTTTGAGGACCTTTTTGACAACCTCTACCTGTTCGTTGGACTGGGGGTAGTATGGGGAGGCGAACTCATGGGAGAATCCTGGCTTTGAGGAAAGTTCGACGAAGATCTCATTTTAAAATTTTTTGCCGTGATCGAAGACTAGCTAGAGTGGGACTCTGAAGCGGGAAATGACGTGATTAAAAAAAAATGCGCTGCAATGTTAGTGGTGTTGTTGAAGGTAGGCATGGCTTCAGCCCACTTGGTAAAGTAATCGACTGCCATGACGATGTAATTGTTTCCATTGCTAGATGGAGGATTACAAGTCATGAATTCTATGCCCCATTTGTAGAAGGGGTAGACAATGATGTCTGGATGTAGAAGAGTGGGTGGCGCTCATGCTTTGCTTGCATACAACTGAAATTTGTCACATAGCTTCACAACATGGATGCAATAGTGAAACAATTTGGTCCAGAAGTAGCCTGCTCAAATGATTTTATGGGCGGTGGACATCCCGGAGAGGTGGCCATTGTAGGCGCTGCTATGGAAATCATTCAAGACTCTATCGGTTTCGTCGATGGTCAAACATCGACGGAGGATGGTGTCGACCACTCATTGATGTAGGATGTCACCAATGAGGAGATATTGAGGGGCCTGATGGAGAATGAATTGACAGTTGTCTCTAGAGAGGTGAGCCCCAAACTTCTGTGTCCGAAGGTAGATGAGAAGGTCACCATACCAGGGGTCATCCGAGGGGATGTAGAAGAGGTGTTCTTTGGGAAATTATGTATTGATGGGTGAACTAGAAACATCTAAGGGAAACGTCATGATGAGTTTGGCAAGGATGAGCGCTTTCTTTCTTTTGGGAGTTGAAAACTCTAGATCATATTCTTGAAGGTTGACGATCCATCAGGAAAATTTTCCATTAATTTGTCGTCAAATTAGAAAGTACTGCATGGTGTTGGAATCTTCTAGGACTTTGGTAGTGTAGAGAAAGATATAATGATGTAGTTTCTGTACTACGAGGACAACTGCGAGTGCGAGTTTCTCTTCATGATTGTACTTCAGGGGTGGCCCTGAGAGGTTTTTACTGATGTAGTAAATTACATGTTCACGACCATCATCCCCTAGTTGGATGAGAGCTCCTACTACTGATGTGACTGACGCTGACAAGTGTAGGATATAATCACGATCAAAGTCGAGTGGACTAATCAAAGGGGTGTTGGAGAGAGCTACTTTCATTGGAAAATTTGGGCCATTTTGTGATAGCTATTTCGACGCTCTTGCGATGTTATCTTGTGGATATTGCGACGAATCTTGGGTCTCCCAAACGTTGCTTTGCATGACGTGGCGCATGCGACGAACCCATCTTAATGTCGCAAGAGCGATGACAGTAGGAAGTTGTCACAATTGTGCAAAAGAAGAAATACCATCGCTATAACGATTAAGTAGGGAAATCGTCAAAAGCACGACAAAGTAGGGAAATCGTTGCAAGTGCGACTAGTGATGAAAATCGTCGAAAGCACGAAAAAGTAGGGAAATCGTTGCAAGTGCGACTAGTGATGAAAATCGTCGCAAATGAGACAATGTAAAGCTATCGTCACAAGAGTAACAATAAAGGGAGATAGTTGCACACCCGACAATAGGAATATTGTCACAAGATCGACAAATGTAACAAAGTTTGCGACAAATAAGATTTCAAAGGGTTTGTCGCAAGTGAGACAAGCATAGGGTATATTGCAATGAAATTGCTATACAATTTTCGTGATTTGTATAGCAAGTTCACCGCAGGGTCATCACAATTGAGACAGAAAAAGGGTATATTGAGATGAAATTGCTACACAATTTTTCGTGATTTGTGTAGCAAGTTCGTCGCATGATTTTTTTATGGGTTCGTCGCAATTGAGACGACAACAATTTATTTAAAAAAAAAATTAAAATTTGATTTTTGAGCAAAAAAAGTAAAAATTGATTTTTGAGCCAATTATACAAGGTGCTATGATTGCACACTAAATAGGTCATCCAAGTGAAGTTGTTGCATTGAAAGAGTTTTGGTAAGCATGTGCAACATAAGAAAATTGTTTCCATGCAAGGAACCAATTGGTCCTAGTAGAAGGAGGTCATTCACACATCCTCTTGTCGAATTGCTACATGATAGAATAGCTAGGAACTATAGATAGATCCATAGCAAGAACTCGATCCAGTGACAAAATCCAACATTCATAGTTAGATCCATGATCAAGAGAAACATAAAGATGACACATTGTTCTAGATTGGTCCTCTAATATTTTCCTATGGAATATAAGTTGGATTGGAGTTTAATTAAAAGAACAACCAATGTCATATACAAAAGTTACTGAAGATGAGATACTAACATGCTATGTCTCATATGCAATATGTAGAAATGATGGAGGAACTAGTGAGGTCAATGGATCCACTTGCTAATATCCCTTTGGCATATTAGTATTATTTGGTTTTAGTGTGGGATGAAAGAGGAAACAATGTTACCCTTGTGGATCCCTTTGGAATATTAGTAGATGATACCTTTGGCATATTAGTAGTATGTGGTTTGAGAAAATTTGGTGGTAGTGAGAACTCTTGAGTATAATCGAGATTGCCTTGATTKTTATGTGCGAATTCATATTTCAAAGTGAAATTTTGGGAGCTGATGATTGGAATTGTTACTAGGGTCGAAATTTTTTGATTCCCAGGATTCAATAGATCTGGTATAGCATGGTGTTGGGAAGTCCTATTTCTTTGAATCATTAGTTTATAGCTGCTTGTATTGAGGGTGAGAGAAAGAAATGGTATGCAAGGTATTTCAATGTCTCACATGGTAACTCCAATTATGGAGCACATCCCTTTGATTGTTATGGATAAATTTTCTCTAGTCCAAGAGGATCAAGATATTGACTACTATAGTTTTGTGCAACACAAAAGAGATATTGATGGGGGTGGCGAGAAGAATATTTAAGGATTTAAATAATAGAATTGGATAGAACCCTAAGAAGGGGAGTCTTTTTCAAATCATTATCAATGGAGAGTTATATGAGGATCCTCTATATGACATTTACTACCATGATTATGAATAAAAACGTCATAATTTGATATTTTTCTTGGAGATGACTTTTAACATTGTGTTATGGGTATGGGAAGTCATATTAAACACATCTAATGCATATCACGGGGCCTCACAAACCATAATAATTGTTGTGATAGTGGGCTCCTTTCCTAATATTTCCACTGAAGGTTTAGTTACAAGTTTTGCACTATATTCATGGTGGTTTTTGTTGCTACTCGGTTCTCCTCTTTTTGTATGGAAATGTCTAGAATTTCCAAGTGGAGGCATGGCGTTAGTTGGAGAAGATGATGACATCTCATGCTGTCTTTTATTATCCACAAAAGTTGCATTATTTTCTTACTTATTGTAGCTTAGGTGACATGCTGTCACAACTCTCTCATTGTAGTTTATTTTTTTGACCTCATCAATGGTGTTGGGTTCCCTTTATCTTGGTATTGGTTTGTAGGCCTAAGGTGTTGGCTCAAATCCTTTACAATAAGATCTAAGCATGATTCTAGGGTTTTAGGTCACTTCTTGTGATTTTGTTTTTGTTTTGAGGGTGTGTTTATCCCACACACCTTATTGAATATATGTGGGGGATAAACTGAGTCTTTTCTCATAGACACATTGATCCCTTGCACATCAATGAAGTTTTTTTTAAGGGATAAATTAGTTGACGTATGGTCAAAACTCTCTCATTGTAGTTTATTTTGTTTTCTTCATTGATAGTGTTGGGTTCTCTCTATTTTAGTAGTGGTTTGTAAGATGCATGGAAAAACCTTGGGAATTTACAGTAATGAATGGGATACTAATGATACCAATATTGAAATATAAAATGGAGAATGTGAACATGTTCATGGCATGTTTCAAGATAAAAATGGTATGGAACGTGATGTTATAGAACTTCATGATAGCAATGATCTCTCTTTGTCTTCAACTATAGTACAAAATTAAGGATATATTGCATCTAACACTAACCATGGGTTAAATGATAATCAAACTATTGGTGCTAAATAAAAGTGAAAGGAAATTATCCTTCATCTATGCTTAATGAGGTTACGTGAATCAAGTATGATATTGAAGAGCATGAGTGGCAAATAATCGGGGCCATAACATTGGTTTCTCTCATTAATGACAAAATTATGAAATTAGTCCATGAGAAACCAACAAAGGAGGTTGAAATAATAGGTTTACATAGGAAACCATAAGAAAAATATGATGATGACCTAAATAAAAATGCAACACTAGGTTTTGAGAAAATAAAATTATAATATTAAAGGAGCCCTTAAAGATTTTGGCCCTTCACTAGAATTCCAAGGTACCCAAATTCATGTCTAT
>ML796840.1:314479-324512 GCA_009831015.1 Picea engelmannii
TTTTCCAGGGTGGTGGTCGAAGCATTCAAGGATTTTTTACATAAATTTTTGGAGGCCTATTTTGATGATTGGACTGTTTTTAGCTTATTACAAAATCTTATTGAATGTTTAAGACTAATGTTGGATAAGTGTAGGCAATGTTAGATTTCCATGAATCTGAAGAAGTGCATCTTCTTTTCACCCTTTGGAGTGTTGCTGGGCCATATTGTGTGTAAGCAGGGGTTGTTGGTAGATCCGTCCAAGATTGCCATTATTGTTGATCTACCCCCTCCTACTTTAGTTAGACAGCTGCGCACTGTGCTGGGACATACTGGATACTACAAGAAGTTCATTAAGGGATATGCATAGATTAAAACACCTATGGAGAATATTTTGAAGAAAGATTGTCAGTTTCAATGGACAGAAGAATGTTAGCAGAGCTTCAACATACTGAAACAAAAAATGGTTACTGTGCCTATTCTGATTTTCCTAGATTGGAGCAAGGAATTTCATGTGCATTTTGATGCATCTTCTATTGCACTAGGAGTAGTTTTAGCACAACCAGGAGCAGGAGATATTGACCACCCGTTAGCCTTTGCTAGCAGGAAGTTCTCAACAACTGAGATAAATTACACCACCACTAAGAGAGAAGGTTTATCCATGGTGTATGCGTTGCATAAGTTTCTTCACTACTTGTTGGGAGGCCACTTTAAGATGTTCACTGATCACTCCACTTTGAAATACCTAGTCAACGAGCCAGTGTTGCGGGGAAGGATATGCATATGGATACTATTATTCCAGGAATATGATTTTGATATTGTGGTCAAGCTAGGGAGAATGAACAAGGGACCTAATCATTTGTCTAGGTTGGAGCATGAAGAGGAACCTACTAGTTTGGAGGATACATTACCAGATGCACAGTTGTTGGCCATTAGAAATATTGATGATAACTTCGTCGAGATAGTCCAGTTCTTGTCAACAGGAATGGCACCTAGTGAATAAACAATCATCTAGAAGAAACAACTGGTAGTGCGCACTACAAATTTTTCACTTATAGCCGAACAACTATACAAGATGGGACCTGATGAGATCCTGAGGAGTTGTGTTATGGATGAAGAAATACCACTGATTTTAGAAAAAGCACATGAAGGCATCTCAGGAGGACACTACACAGGGAAAGAAACAACGCATAAGGTTCTTAGAGCTGGCCTCTGGTGGCCTACTTTACATAAATATGCCAAGGAATATTATAAAGCCTTTGATGTATGCCAAAGATTTGGGAAGCCTTCTCGAAGAGATGAGATGCCTTTAGCACCACAGCTGACTTTACAGGCAATTGAGAAATGGGCAATTGATTTCGTGGGACCTATAAACCCACCAGGAAAGCACACAGGAGCTAGGTACATCATCATTGCGACAAAGTATTTGACAATATGGGCAGAAGCAAGATCAATTAAGGACTGTAATGCAACTACAGCTGTGCAATTTATATTGGAGGATATCATAACCAGGTTTGGATGCCTGAAGACCCTGATGAGCGATCAAGGCACACACTTTATTAATAATACTATTGAATCTTTGACTCAGGAATTTGACATCTTCCATCAGAAGAGTACTCCTTACCATCCACAAGCGAACGAGACGGTTGAAGCTTTCAACAAGATCTTGGAGACAACGATGACGAAAATTTGCAGTGTGAACAAGGATGACTGGCATTTGAGAGTGCCAAAAATACTATGGGCCTATAGAACTACTTGCAAGAAGCTCACAATGCAGACTCCCTTTAAGTTGCTATATGGCCTAGAAGCAGTTGTCCCTATGGAATATTTGGTTCCTAGTCTCAGAATTGTAGCATTCATAGAAATGGATGACACTGGCATTGTTCAAGAGAGGCTTGCGCAATTGGTAGAACTAGAAGAAGATCTATTTGTTGCAGGATTCCATTAGCAGGTACAAAAGGAATGAGAAAAGGCCTATAATGATAGTCACATCAAGAAGAGAGCCTTCAAGCAAGGAGATCTGGTATTGGTATATGATAGCAAGTTCATGAAGCATCCAGGGAAGTTTAGGACATATTGGCTTGGGCCATATGAGGTTGTTTACATTACAGAAGGAGGAGATGCACAATTGAAAACTTTGAATGGAGAATGGAAGGAAGGTTTGGTGAATGGGAGATGGTTGAAATTTTACTACGACAACCAACTTCCTCACAGCTCCCAGTAGAAGCATGAGAAAAAGAGTCTAGGTACCAGGTGTAGTTGAAACTGGGTACCAGACACAGAAAATACGGTATGCACAAGGAAAGAAGGGTGGGATGAAGAAGAAAGCACAGGCTGCCCCACGTAGTCCGAAGACGAATAAAAACAAAAGGTTCATACATGAAGTGCCTTGGGATGAGTCACATGTGAGTGTTAGGGGCCTGCTGGCCCTTAGTTATGGAAGGTTATGAAGATTAAGGATAGAAGCACAAAGTGCGAACTGTGCGGAAGAAAATTTGGCTGAGATTGGGTCGAAGTGACCAAAAGAGAAGAAAAGACAGAGCGAAGTAAGAGAAATAAATACGTTGGATGGGGAGAGCGATGAAGATAGATCAGCAAGGAATATGGATCGTGGATGACTCAACAAGAGAAAAAAAACACCAATAGATGATTTGGAGCACCTCGCAAGAATGAAGGAAAGACAGGCTGGTGAAGCCCTAAAAACATAGGTCGAGTTGACCTAGGGTTTTAGACACCTAGGGTTTTGGTATTTAGGGTTTTGACATCTAGGTTTCGGCCAAAGGATGCCCGAGAGTCATTGTAATGTATAAATAAAGGTCAAGAGGACCTAGGATGGGTTAGAGAGAGAGATTATGTATGATGAGTGATTGTTGTTATTGTTGAGAAAGAATTATTATGTGGTGAGAGAAGTCTGTGTTGTAAGATCTTCACCTGGGTGCGAAGATCAACCCTATAGCTGGGTGCGTAGGGAGGGGAGAGAGGAGAAGAGAAATAAAGAGAGAGATCTGCAAGCTAAGTTTAGATGGAACTGTATGCTTTGATATAATATATTATAAAGCATAGTTATGTGGATGTATCCCTAGGGAGATGGTGAACCACGTATATCCTATTGTTTTGCGTGATTGATGTTGTGTTCTTTTGATCTCTGATATAATGTTAATGCAATATTGTGTTAGATATGAGATATAGTTCACGCAGTAGGCTTAAGAAAGATAAATAATAACTAGATATGTGTGAGCATGTTGCCCTGGATCCTCTTTGCATTTCCTCTGGTTATAGACACCTATGTCCTGCAACCCCCCTATAGCTACCTCGGGTGAGAATGCATCTGCTTTGCAGCTGTTACCGAAAGGGCCAGTAGTTAGGGCTTGTTGGTGCGCTGTTAGAACTGAACCCTGAGTCTTCCCCCGTGCCAACAAACATCTTAAAAAAGTTGAGTTGTGACCACCTTCACTCCTTATCCGGTGATTGACTCGTCCTCTTGCCCAGCACTACCTTGCATTGCCTTGCCTCCAAGCACCTTTCCTTGAATTGCCTTACCTAGGCCGTCTTGAAAAATTTGAGTTGTGACCATTAGTTAGTGGTTAGTTAGTGTTCCAAGAGAAAAAAATTGGCTTGGGAACATTACAATGATGATTCCATAAAATATCAAGATGAAATGCTCAAAGTAAAAGGCTAGATTAGGGTTAAGAGGCTTGATCGGTGTGGTCTAGAAGACTTGGATGATACTCTTCCAAATGTTTCTATTGATCATAGAATTAATCTCCTCATCTGATGGAAGGATACGAGGAGTGGCATCAAGGGATATTGAGTACAGAGGGAGGCGATCAAATGACATGTCCTCTATCTATATGACCAAGTCTCCCAGGGATACAAATACAATATACAAAGTTAGGTGAGTGATCATTTTTGACCAAGTCTCTTATGACATATTTAAAGTGAAGAAGGTGAGATGCAAAATAATAATTCAAAGGATAAAATCCAGTAATACATATTTGGACCAAGTCCACTAGGAACTAGGGACAAAGACTCATTAAGTTTTGTGAAGGCTTGCAATCAGTTGTTTAATAATATTTCCATGATGAAACTTTAAGGTGCCATTACATCCTTCCAAAGTAAGCGAGAAAACTTAAAAAAGAGTATATGTCATGAATTTGAAAGAATCCTAAACATTGCAAGTGCCAATGTAAACATAAAACCTTGCAAATAGTTTAGAGTGAAAAATAGAGCTTCATTGCTTCAAAAGAGACACAATGAGAAGAATTTTGTGGATTTTAGAGGTCATATGAATATCCTTCTAAAGATATCCCAAGGAAATGGCAATGAATCATATTTATGATTTTGTATCTTGTATACTTAATGGTGATATTTTCACTGTGGTCATTGAATGCATTATTGAACTGAGCATTGTATGGTTATAGATTCTCATATGTTCTTTGTGCTTGAATTTATACTTACAATGAAAACAAAGTAGAATAATGAATATTTGACTTTTTTGGAATGTTATTTCTCATCCTTGTATGGTATGGGGCAATAAATAAATTTACAAAATTTGGAGCTTCAGTCTCTTTCTTCATTACTCTCTATATTGGAATACTTTGATAAGAACTCATATCATAGTGGAATTTGGGAAAAGATGCTTTGTGTAGGCCCTTGATTGTTTGAACTTATATGTAGCCACCAATCTTGTTTACCACTTTGCTAGCTACCATGATCRATATGAYTCTTGAATGGTTGATTAGGGTTTACCCATTGGGGTTCACCGTCTATTAGGATTTTTATTTTGATATTTCTTTGTTTCTAATTGTCTTCGAAGATGTTGTAGGCACTCCTTTGTTGCTACTATTACTTCTTGTGCTTTAGAGTCCCATTGACCTACTTTGGTCACTTGTGGACATTACTATAATTTCTATTCCTTTCATTTCTAATTTTATCATTTAGTTTTCTTTTTAGTATATTTGTTCCAGTTTTAGATCTTAAAAGGACTTTGCATTGCAGATGATCATAATATTTTTTATTGGTATCATATTTGTAAGTTTTTAAAAACACTATTTTGTTCTAGAGGCCTAGCATAAGAATTTTTATTTGATTCCTAAATCATGTGAAGATCTAATTGGGAAGTAATTTACCATTACAGAGAAAGTGCAATGTCAACAAAAATCGATAGTGTATTGCAAAGAGGTGGCAAGGAGCTTCTAGGTTCTTACAAGGATCCCATTACAAGTTTCTCAAGATTGTATCATCTTTCCGTAGAAAACCCCTAGGTAACTTTTTCATTATTATAATGTCTCTAGGATGCACATTAAAGTTCTAAATGGAAACATATGTGATTTTATGATTTTATGTAATATGCATTCCAAACACACGACACTTATGATTTTATGTAATATGATTTTTCAGTTATGAATGATATTCAACATGATTGAGAAATGTTGAGAATGTTATGTGTGTCATATCTTCCCCCTAGAGAAACATTCCTTGCAGAGATAAGAGTCTTGAAAGATATCAAGATCCTACCAATCCAATTATGCTTGGGACATAAGGGCTTGTCAAAGTTCATTTGCTAGCTTATAATTTAGTTCATAATTTGCATGTGACATAACACTATCATTCAATAGTCAAATTGTTACATTTCATTGTCATGCATCATGTGTGAGGGATTGAGCCACCACAAAGGAAATATTTAAATAATATTTGTCTTATGAACAAGATATGGTACTATTGATTTTGAGGTTTGGCATAGAGATTGTTCTTATAGACTACACTACATTGCACCATATAAGCCCTACATAAGCCCTACACTCCTTGCAAACCATGTAAAATCATTCAAAGACATATTCATGACCTCTAAGCCCCATTCTTTTAAAATTTGTTTGAGACGCATGTCACCACATCTAGTACATGCAAGGGCATGCAATAACATCAAAAAATAAGAACTTGATAAATTTCACAAGCTTCATTAGTTCTGTCGTGTCTTTATTTTTTGCTTTAATCTAAGTACTTTTTTTCTCCATAAATAATAATTTTTTTCCTCCTCGCACCTTTCCTTGCATCCAGAAAGTGGGTGTGTGAGTGAAATTTGAGTCCAGAAACCCTTCCATATCGTTAAGACATGCGTATAGTCTATCCATGTCAAATTTCAATGCATACAACTACAGTTTGAAAAATTTTCAATGTTGGCCCCATTCACATGTCACTATTGCATGCCTGTAGTATTTTTAAGGCGTTGATTAAGAAATAAACGAAAAAGAGGGATTTTTCATCAAAAATATGACACAGATACATTTTATATACATTAATGTAGAACCTGAAATAAAAATGAAGAAAGGCTAACACAAACTTAAAACTTGTGTCAACCAAATTGTGTACTTTGAAAGAAAATTAGGGTTTATGGTTTACATGATGGATTGATGATGGAATAAAGTGGGTGTGCGAGTCAAATTTGAGCCCAGAAACCATCCCATATTTTTAAGGCATGCAAATAGTCTATCCATGTCAAATTTTAGTGCATACAGAAACTGTTTGAAAACATTTCAATGTTGGTCCCATTCATAGGTCACTGTTGCCGGTGTCTAGTCCTAGTACAATTTCCATTCCTTGTTCCTTTTTTTGTGTTCCTTGTTCCTTGTTCCTTTTTCCTTGTTACTTGACCATGGTGTACTCCCCAAGATCCATTATTTTTTTTAAAAAACATACTAATGGCACAAAATGTCCCACACAAAGACCAAATATCTGCTACATAAGTCTTTTGTCTTTTTTCAAGGACTATGTAACGAATCTCAATTATAAGAAGATTCAAATAGGACCGAAGAACCTTATGTTATTTCCTTAAACATGGGTGAAATAACACTATAATTCAATAGTCAAATTGTTACATTTCATTGTCATGCATCATGTGTACTGAGGGCTTGAGGCACCACAAAGGAAACATACAAAAAATATTTGTCTTATGAACAAGATATGGTACTATCCATTTTAAGGTTTGTCATAGAGATTGTTCTTATAGAATACACTAAATTGCACCATATTATAATCCCTACACTCCTTGAAAACCATGTAACATCATTCAAATTAGACACAATATTCCTACGATGAATTAGCTATACTATCGACGAACTTTTTTCATCGATAGTATAGCTAATTCATCACAAGATTATTTACATTCGTCTCTCTTGCGACGATATCAAATGATGTCTGGATTCATTTCATATTTGGTTTATCAAATTGAAATTAAAATTTGATACTTTGCAAGCTAGTTGGACCTTGAGTCAAATACATATATGAAATTTTGAATCATTAACATATCTACTAGAACATATGAAAAATAGGGTTTATGGTTTACATGATGATATGATGATGGAAGAAAGTGGGTGTGTGAGTGAAATTTGAGTCTAAAAACCCTCCCATATCGTTAAGTCATGAAAATAGTCTATCCATGTCAAGTTTCAGTGCATACAGAAACAGTTTGAAAAAATTTCAACGTTGGCCCCATTCACATGTCACTGTTGCCCTCCTCTAGTATTTTTATGGCATTGATTAAGAAATAAAAAAAAAAGAGGGATTTTTCATCAAAAATATGACACGGATACATTTTATATACATTAATGTAGAACCTGAAAGAAAAATGAAGAAAGACTGAATCAAACTTAAAACTTGCATCAACCAAATTGTGTACTTTGAAAGAAAATTAGGGTTTATGGTTTACATGATGAATTGATGATAGAATAAAGTGGGTGTGTGGGTCAAATTTGAGTCTAGAAACCCTCCCATATCGTTAAGACATGTGAATAGTCTATCCATGTCAAATTTCAGTGCATACAAAAACTGTTTGAAAAAATTTCAACATTGGCCCCATTCACAGGTCACTATTACCGGTGTCTAGTCCTAGTACAATTTATGTTCCTTGTTTTGTGTTCCTCGTTCCTTGTTCCTTGTTACTTGCTAATTTTCCTCGTTCCTTGACCATGGTGTACTCCCTAAGATCCATTTTTTTCTACAAAACATAGTAATGGCATAAAATGTCCCACACAAAGTCCAAATATCCGCTACATAAGTCTTTTGTCTTTTTTCAAGGACTATGTAATGAATCTCAATTATAAGAATATTCAAATAGGACCTAAGAACCTTATGTTATTTACTTAACCATGGGTGACATAAAACTATCATTTAATAGTCAAATTGTTACATTTCATTGTCATGCATCATGTGTACTAAGGGCTTCAGCCACCACAAAGGAAACATACAAAGAATATTTGTCTTATGATCAAGATATGGTACTATCCATTTTGAGGTTTGGCATAGAGATTGTTCTTATAGACTAAACTACATTGCACCATATTATAAGCCCTACACTCCTTGCAAACCATGTAACACCATTCAAATTAGACACAATATTATTGCGACGAATTAGCTATACTATCGACGAAATTTTTTCGTCGATAGTATAGCTAATTCATTGCAAGATTATTTACATTCGTCTCTCTTGCGACAATATAAAATGATGCTTGGATTCATTTCATATTTGGTTTATCAACTTGAAATTAAAATTTGATACTTTTCAATCTAGCTGGACCTTGAGTCAAATACAAATAAGAAATTTTGAATCATTAACATATCTACTAGAACATATGAAAAATAAGGTTTATCTAATATCTAATAATATCTAATATCTTGCATTGTGGAAGCCCCTCTATGCTTAAATAATAAGAGTGAAGAGAGCTCTAACTGGGTAGTTCATAAGGCACAATACTTGCTAAAGTTTTACAAATGGGGTACCAAGCTAAGTGGGCTTGATTGTGGCGAAAACTCCATAGTTAAGCGCACTTGAGCCAGAGGTGTCTTGGGATGGGTGACCACCTGGGAAGTCTTGGTTACTGGGTGCAAGCCCCAAAAGTGATGATTGATGCTATGCAATTCATTTCGTTGGTTTCAATCCCATTTCGTCACCCCTGTGAGCATCACCCGATGCAATGAGTGCTAAGTGGACTATTCAAATCATGATAATTATTGGTCAGTTGCAAATAATACTAATGGATATGGGTCATAGATTAATGACTTACACTACACAGTTAATCCCAGAAATAATATCTAATATCTTGCACTACGGAAGCCCCTCTATGCTTAAATAGGGTTTATGGTTTACATGATGATATGATGATGGAATAAAGTGGGTGTGTGAGTGAAATTTGAGTCCAGAAACCCTCCCATATCATTAAGGCATGCAAATAGCCTATCCATGTCAAATTTCAATGTATACAGAAACAATTTGAACAAATTTCAACGTTGGCCCCATTCACATGTCACTATTTCCCTCCTCTAGTATTTTTATGGCACTGATTAAGAAATTAGAGAAAAAGAGGGATTTTTCATCACAACTATGAAACAGATACATTTTATATACATTAATGTAGAACCTGAAATAAAAATGAAGAAAGACTGAAGAAAACTTAAAACTTGTGTCAACCAAATTGTGTACTTTGAAAGAAAATTAGGGTTTATGGTTTACATGATGAATTGATGATGTAAGAAAGTGGGTGTATGAGTCAAATTTGAGTATAGAAACCCTCCCATATCGTTAAGGCATGCAGATAGTCTATCCATGAAAAATTTCAATGTATACAGAAATTGTTTGAAAACATTTCAACATTGGCCCCATTCACAAGTCACTGTTGTCGGTGTATAGTCCTCATACAATTTCCGTTCCTTGTTCCTTGTAAAATTTATTCAACATTACACACGTCCTAGCATATAGTATTGCAAGGGAGTATTTTTATGGCATTGATTAAGAAATCAACGAAAAAGAGGGATTTTTCATCAGTACAACTATGACATAGATAAGTTGTATATACATTAATGTAGAACCTGAAAGAAAAGTGAAGAAAGACCGATGCAAACTTAAAACTTGCGTCAACCAAATTGTGTACTTTGAAAGAAAATTAGGGTTTCAAAAAAAATTCTATAGAAATGACAAACACATTCATTGAAACTTCATTGATGCAATACTGTGACAACAATATTGATAAATCTTATACGATCATGATGGTATAAAAATGAAA
>ML796840.1:325385-339101 GCA_009831015.1 Picea engelmannii
TATATATATTACCTATTTATTTGTTATATTTAGGTCACTTTGTCAAAGATTGGAATGGTTATAATAGTCATATCTTCACTCTTGCTATGACCATTGACTATATCAATTTAGACTTTGTCAAAATGTATAATGGTCAATATGGATAGTATCAAAAAGTGTAAGGTCAATAGTGAGCATTACTCTTGCAACGAAATCACAAGTTCGTCGAAATAGAGACAATAGTCAACCATCTTGATGATCGTTGCAAAACAAACAAACGTTTGGTTCTGTCAATAGAGTGATGAATATGGGGTGGATTTAGATCAAAAATAAAAAATTGAACTTTTTCTCTTGAATTTTGCGATGAAAGAGTACTCTCGTTGCAAGTAGTCGTCACAATTTTTTCAATATGTAGTAGTGTTTTAAATCATCAAAAGCGGTTTGAGCATGTTCGTCCCATCGAAATGGGATATCATGATACAATAAACAAAGGAAACTGTGCACACGAGTGGTGTAATCTAGGACAAAGCATCGCAAAAAGTTGGCTTTGCCTTGTAGGCTCTGCAGTTGGCACAAATTTCGAGGTGGTGGAATTTATGTGATGGCTTGGACCTTGAGGGGGTCCACTATGATGCCGTGTTGGGAAACGATGAACCCAAGGAGGGGGTCAGTGGTGATGTAAAAGACACACTTGAGGGGATTCAAGCAGATATTGTACTGTCGACATTGTTGAAAGACGACCCATAAGTCATCTAGATGTTGAGTGTGTTTCTTGGATCGAGTAGTGAGGTCATCCAAGTAAGCGAGGATGATGCAAGCAATATCCTGGAAAACGTAAGTCATAGCTCGTTGGAACGTTGCACCAACGTTCTTGATTCCAAAAGGCATGACACGATACGCAAAAGTACCCCATGGGGTGGTAAATGCGGCTTTATATTGATCTGCTGGGTGGATCTGTATTTGATTGTAGCCAGAGAATCCATCCATGAAGGACAAGGCCTCATGGTTGACGCAGTCATTGATATTTTGGTCAATGAAAGGCGTAGGAAATTTGTCTTTGGGACAAGCGTGATTGAGATCGTGGAAGTTAGTGCAGATGCAAATAGTGCAATGTTTTTTGTTAACGGGAATGGGGTTAGAGACCCATGACGTGTATGCGATGGGGTATGTGAACCCAACAACGTGTAGTTTGTCAATTTTGGCTTTGATAGCCACTGCTTTGGATGGGTGTAGTGGGAGTTGATTTTTTCATACAGGGGTGATATCTAGCCATGTGTCGATATGGTGTTCGACAATAAAAGGATCAAGGTCGAGCACCTCCGTGTATGACCAGGCAAAAATGTCACGGTCCTGAAAGAGAGCTTTGTGAGCTGTGTGTTCTTCAGGGGAGCATGCAACGCCAATGGTGACTTCTTCTACGATTCCAGGTTTGATGGAAGTATCAATTTTGACAGTGGGGAAAATGTTGGCCATGTTTCCTTCTTCAAAAGCATTGGGGGACGGGATAGGGTTATTGAACCAGTCTATATGCCTAGATGGAATGCAATATTTTGTTTTGATTGTGTATATGGAGGCTTGAATAAGAGGTTCAAAGGTTTCCTATGAGAGAAAGAGCACTATGAGATGGAGCGCATTCCATGGGCAATCGATTGCAGTTAGTTCCTCTAGGATATCTTCGTCACAGTGGAAAGTGCGAGAATAGAGGTGATCCAGGGAAGGAACATTGGTGACTATCACAGTGTGATTTTCTTTAGGGGGTGAAGATGTAGAGAGGTATCGCAACTGTGGTGCAATGGTGTGATTGACATAAACCAAATGTCTAGATACTGTGGGTTGTAGACTATGGTTGGGGGTGAAATTTCCTGAGGGAAATGAACCATAGAATTGGGGGGATTTGGGGGAAAATCCTCAAACAATCTATCCAGGAACCATGGAGGGGTAGGAAGTTCCTCAGGTTTAGGGGAGATGATGGTAACATTATATGGAGATGGAATAGGGGAAATCACTTGTATCACCGGAAGTGGAGTGATTGGAGGATTTTGAATAAGGGCCATTTGGTGACGCCTATATTTAATGATCGTGGGACACTGGTATGTGAAATGATCAAGTGAGTCACAGACAGAGCAAGGAAATATCATCCATTCATTGAATGAAGTCATGACATAATGGATGTCAGTGACTTAGGTGCTTGATGACGTGGGTGGGGAGGGGTCCTACTGAAATATTTGGCATACTGTTGTTAGCATCTTTCGAAATTGAGGTAGTGTCGGGCAATGGTGAGTGTAGTGTTCATACTCTGAACAGATCACATATGCAAATCTAGTTCATAGTCCTTTACTTCCTATAGTAGGGGATGCATTGGAAGTACTGGGTGTGCTTGGTGATGAGTGGTGTGGTTGCTCGAGAAATTTTGATTAGATTATGTAACTAGGGGAGAGAGGGACATCTATTTGTGGGGTGTCCTTCTTTCTCGCATAGTGCACAAGGAGGTTTAAATTGGGGAGGAAGTGGAGTGGTGGGCTCGTTCTTCTTCCGTCTGCCCCAACTATCATGGTGGTGCTAATAAGTGGGGATGAGGATGTTGCAGTGGGAGTGAGTACAAGGATCTGCATTGGGATTCCACCTGTTTAGGGAGGGAGGTACAATTGAGGGACCATCACAGGTGGGTGTAGATACCATACCAGAATGGAAAGCACCATGTTCAGAAGGGTAAGTGTTGCGGCTACTTGAAAATCTTGTATGCCCAGTGTGTGGTAGAAGAAGGGGATTTGAGTAATGGCTTGGGGGATTGTCTCCCAAACCAGGATTTGACCCAGGGGGAAGGTGAATTTGGGGGTATGTGGTGTTGGAGGGTTCTCGGGGGGTTCCTAAGGTGGGGTTTCTTCCATTAGTGGGACATCAAGGAGTGGAGAAGCCTCTGTGGGAGGAATGATATTTCTATTGTCAGTTCTGTTGGAAGATATGACACACACTTGTGCTGAGGGGTGTATGAGTGGGGGTGCTCCATGGTATGTCCCTAGCAAGGATGGGTCCTTGAAATTTTTGGGGCCCATCTCTACGAGTGGGTAGGCATCGAAATTAGTGTGGAAAAGAGGTAGTATGTTATCTATGTTGGAGGAATGGTTGGGGTCATAATGTGAAACTTGGTCAATGGTGATGATCTTCCCGTTGTGGGGGAACATCATCCTTTGAAACACAGAAGAGGCCACCGCCTTCATAACATACATGTAGCTACATCCAAACAAGATGTTGTAATCGAGCGGAGCATTGATAACCTCAGTATCAATAAGAATGGTTTTTCCCCCGAGTTCAATGAGGATATTTTGAAATATCCCTTTAGGAGAAGATGATCGTCCATCATGAGCTTTCAAAGTGATGGCGCATGGTATTAGCTCAGGGGAGCCAATTTTCTGCCATACCGTTTTGAACATGATGCATGTGGATGCACCTTCATCAATGATGCATCGATGAACTATGATGTTCCGAATCTTTACTGGTATCTGGAAAGATACCAAAGCGGGGAGATGGGGTTCCCCACAATCTAGATCAATTGTGATGAGTCTAGTATCAGCAGGGTCAACTGCCTCCAAGGCAGAAAGAACGATTTCTGTTGAGTGGGAAAAGTTTGGAGAACCTTCAAAACCAACATGGCTACAGGAGATTGCACCAATTCATCGACCAAACTGTAATTGTGTGCTACCCTAGCTTAAGGGTTGTTGACATTCCATCGTAATGGGATGTGAGGAATACAAATGGGTGCATTAGTGTTAGGGCAATGAATTATCAAAGGTTGTCTGATTGTAACTGGAACTGTTTCTAAAGTGGGGGTAGTAGATTCAGGGGGTGTTGTATGACGCAACCGCACTACTCAGAGCACGATCGCCTCCTCCAGGACCTTCTTTCTCTCGGCCTGAAGAGCGCCAATGCTCTTCTATCTTCCAATCGGAAGATCTACACCCACAGTTACTTCGGGCGACTTCCCTTTTTTTCACTTCTTACGTGGCTGTCGGAATGTCGCACCTCACTCCCTTGCGACCTTAACCACTAATTTCTCCGTCTTCCAAGTCCCGATGTGACGAGACTCCGAGATTCTCCTCTCGCGCCTTCGGACCTTCGCGCCTCGCGACTTGAACCTTCAAATATTTGGGCTTTCAACTCAAGAGCCCCGAACTCGCGAGTTCCCCGCTCTCGGCCACCTGTCGTCTACTCACTTCTGCGGTCCCACATGGATTATGTCACTATCGGGATATCGCCCTTCGTGACCTCGTGGCTTTCGATGTGTAAAGTTGGAGTCTTACCTCGCGAGCTCCTGATATGCCGAACCACGAGTAAACCCCACGCTCCTCGTGATCCCAATCGATAGCTCCTACCCTTCTGAACTTCGAACTTCTTCCACTATTGCACTGTAGCCTTCTTACACCTCCACAAGATTCAATGGCCCTTGGATTCTCGTCACTTCTCCTCGAAGAATTCTGAATGTTTGTTCTTGCCGATGAAATCCCCGAAATGACGAAACACTCTTCCATGTAATTCGTCACCCTGCACACAAAGCTTCCGCACCTGCTTGAACCCTTCGATGTGCACTTCTTTTGTGCAATCCTTCGATAAATTCGAACATCTACTCCTCCTAAACTTGTTCTCAACTTCTCAATTCCAATCTGAGAACTTCTTGCACGCACTCCTTGCGGCAAACCTTCAACAACTGCTAAGTGTTGAAGTTCATCGATCCTGCGCACTCCTGCAGCAGAAATCCTTCAATTCTTTCTCAGAATCGCAACTCTAAGTCTTTGTCTAGCCTGCGCATGCCTTGCACGGCTCTGGTGCCAATTCTACACTTCTAAGAACTTAGAATAAAAGTTATCCCTACTTGAACCCTGCAGTCACGCACTCCTTGCGGACAAATTCAACTGCACTCCTTGCAGGAATTCTCTGGTCCAAGATAGAGAAACAATTGAAACTAACTCCTTGTTTTTACAGACTTCAATTCAACCATGAAATCACATACACAACATATCAAAGCAAATGTATGATAGAAAACAAACATCCATGAGCATAATATCATCAATACATAGAGACTAACATAACCATGGAATTGAATCAAATATTTCTTCTATTAATTCAATATATATACATGGGTGTTCTTCATACACTTCTCTTCTTGCTCTCTTCTTTAGAATTCTCTCAATGATAATACAATGTACAAAGGAGGGTGTTTACATCCCATTTCCCTCTCAAGCTCTAAAGCTATCAAATATAGAATTAAATTCCTATCTACTTTTCATTAACTATCTTAAATGCCTCATCTACCTAAGGACATGAGCTATCCCCTCAAGGTCCATTACAATATACAAAGTGCGCTTCATCAAATCAACACATTAATGTTTTGCACAACAGTTTCAAGGTGAATTCCAAAAAGAAATAGCGCTGGCTTGTCCAGTTGTCTCCTGCTTCGCGCTGGCTCGCTTGACGTGGGCGATGCTCCTGCATCATACTCCCTCGCTTGAAAAAATTCATGGGCTCCTATGCATGAGCTCCTGCACGGTCCGTCCATGCTTATGTATCATCGTTTCGCCTTCCCAGTTGGCATCCTCCACTGGGTGATTCTTCCACTTGACTAGATACTCGAAGTATTCTTTTCTCATGGTCCTCTTACCCACTCGCTTATCCAGTATGCATTCCATCTGTGACTTTTCTGCAATCGACATCTGCTTCCGCCACTGGACTTCTGGCTGTTCATCACTTCCAGCTCCTGCTTCTTCTACCTTATATGGATATAAGTCTGCGATATTGAATATCAGAGATATTCTGATGCCATCCGACAACTCAATTTCATACGCATTCTCCCCAAATTTCTTTAGGACTCTGCATGGCCCAATTTTCTTCATTTTCAACTTATTGTATGTTCCCCTTGGGAACCTTTCCTTCCTCAAATGTGCCAGAACAAGATCCCCAACTTCAAACTGAAGTTGTCTCCGATGCTGATCTACTCTGCGTTTGTACTCCTGATTTGAATCTTGCAGTCGCTGCTTCACCCTACTGTGAAGTTCCCTCATTGCCTCAACAAACTCTTCTGCACTAGCGCTGCTAGTAGCAGTCTGTTCTGAATCCCTGAGTTCAGAAACTCCTCTCAGCTGCCTGCCGTATAAAATCTGAAATGGAATATTTCCTGTACTACGATTCACTGAATCATTGTACGCAAACTCCGCCTGTGGCAATATGTTGTCCCAGCTGCTATGGTGCTCTGTCACCAAGCTTCTCAGTAAATCTCCCAGACTCCTATTTACCACTTCCGTTTGCCCATCTATCTGTGGATGATAAGAAGAACTAAACGCCAAGTCAGTTCCTAGCTTCTTCCATAGCGTCCTCCAGAAATTCTCTATGAATTTCGTATCCCTATCTGATACTATGCTTCTCAACAATCCATGAAGTCGAATGACCTCCCTGAAAAAACAAATTCGCGATGTGAGTCACATCGCTGGTCTTTTGGCATGGAATGAAGTGTGCCATCTTTGAAAACCTGTCTACCACCACAAAGATGGAATCAACCCCTCTCTGCATCCTCGGCAGTCCTAATACAAAATCCATGCTTATCGCCTCCCATGGCCTCCCTGGTATGGGCAATGGTTGATAAAACCCTGCATTCTGCTTTCTTCCTTTTGAATGATGGAAAATCCTGCATCTGTCAACAAATATTTTAACATCTGCTCACATGCCCGGCCAAAAATATGACTCTCTCAGCTTTGCGAATGTCTTGTTGTGGCCAAAATGTCCTGCCAATCCACCACTGTGCTTCTCCTTCAACAGATTCTCCCTCATGGAGCAATTTGGAATACACAGCTGATTGCCTCTGAACAACAATCCTTCCTGGATCATATAATCTATCCACAGACTCCGATCTATGAGAACTGGATTCTCAACTGCTTCATACGCTTCCCCGAAATCTGCATCTCCTGCATACATATCCCTGAGATTTTCAAAACCCAAGGTCTTGACTCGGAACTCCTGCAACAACAAACATTTCCTGCTCAAAGCATCAGCCACTTTGTTAGTAGTTCTTGAAATGTGTTTAATTACAAATGTGAAATTCTGCATATACTCTACCCATTTTGCATGTTTCTGATTCAACTTCTCTTGTTGACTCACAAACTGMAATGCATGATTATCACTATACAATACAAATTCCTTTGRGATCAAGTAATGMCTCCACTTTTTCAATGCCTGTATGATAGCATAAAATTCTTTATCATACGTGGAGTACTTCAATTTCGCCTCATCCWGTTTTTCRCTGAAATATGYGACTGGTCTGTCTTCCTGACTCAAGACCACTCCTATGGCRTACCCACTTGCATCACATTTCACCTGAAATGTTTTCCGAAAATCTAGCAACACCAACACTGGTTGCTCTGTGATCTTCCGCTTCAACAGATTGAAGCTCTTCTCAGCCTCAGTTGTCCAATGAAAAGTCTTATGCCRCTTCTTCACCRTATCCATCATCGYCGCTCTAATTCCACTGAAATTCCTAATGAACTTTCGGTAGAAACTAGCCAAACCATGGAAACTTCTCACCTCGAAAATATTTCTCGGTGATGGCCAATTTTTAATCACTTCCACCTTACTTGGATCCATTTTTAATTCATTCGACGAAATGACAAACCCCAAGTAAATGAGCTCTGTCTTCATAAATGAGGACTTCTTCATATTAATCAACAGCTTCTCCTGCTGTAGCTTCCTCATCACAATGGCCAAATGCTTCAAATGTTCAAACTTCGTCTTGCTGAAAATCAGTATATCATCCAGATATACAACGACAAACTTTCTGATGAATTCCCTCAGGACTTCATTCATCAGCCTCATGAATGTGCTCGACGCGTTTGTCAAGCCAAATGGCATGACCAGCCATTCGTACAAACCTTCATTT
Organism: Picea engelmannii; assembly: GCA_009831015.1. NCBI lineage: Eukaryota > Viridiplantae > Streptophyta > Pinopsida > Pinales > Pinaceae > Picea > Picea engelmannii. The sequence goes on from ML796840.1 coordinate 333,283, forward strand.
GTCTTGAATGCTTTCTTCCATTCATCACCTTCCCTCATGCAAATCTGGTGATATCCGCTCTTCAGATCAATTTTTGAAAAATAATTTGCCCCACTCAGGCAATCCATCAGATCATCCATTCTCGGCAGTGGAAATATGTACCTGATGGTAATTTTTTTTATCGTTCTTGAGTCGGTGCACATTCTCCAACCCCCATCCTTCTTCGGACTCAGTACTATCGGAACAACGCATGGACTCAAGCTCTCTCTGACTAATCCCTTGTCCAACAATTCCTGGACTTGCTTTTTGACCTCCTCATTTTCTTATGGTGTCAATCTATACGCAGCCTTGTTCGACAAACTGGCTCCTGGTATGAGATCAATATGATGACTTACACTCCTCATCGATGGCAAAAAATGAGGTAATTTGTCCACGATGATGTCAATGAACTCATCCAGTAGTTCCTGAATCTCATCTGGTAAATCGTCCACTCTTGTGCTAGTCAGAACAATTCTCGGCTTTCTGACCACAAAGAATTGTGGATCTTCCTTCTTCTCCATCTCTGTAAGAAGTTCCTTCCCACTCATGAGAAGTATCGTGTTGCTCACTTCCGGCTTCACTTCCTTATCCTTTATCGGAAGCAACGTATGTGACCTCCCATCCTTCTCCAGAGTATACGTGTTCATTCTCCCATCATGAACCACACTTCTGTCATATTTCCATGGTCTACCCAACAATAAATGACATACATCCATGGGAATAACATCACACAGTATTTTATCATTATATCCTCCCATCTTGAATTCAACTAAACACTGTTTAGTGACACTCACCTGATGTCCCTTTTGTAGCCATGATACTTTATATGGACTCGGGTGATCAGTTGTCTCCAGCTCCAGCTTTTCCACCATCTCGATCGAAATGAGATTATCAGTGCTACCACTGTCCACAATGACCTTACATTTTTTGTCCTTGGTCTTGCATGTTGTTCTGAAAAGTCTGGTCCTCTGAGTTGTGTCCTCCACCTCCTTCTCGGGTGTTAAGAGAACTTTGTGCACCGTCAGTGACCTTCCACTTCTGGTGTCTTCATTCTCAGCATCACGCCTCTACACTTCAGCGATGTGGGCTTCTTCAATATCCTTCTTTTTCTCTGGACACTCAAATGACTTGTGCCCATTCTTCCCACATGTAAAACATGCGATTACTCCTCCTCTTCCTCTGCCTCAACCTCTAGTATGAGGAAGAGTGTTTGCATCAGCATAATCTCCTCGTTGTTCATTTTGCTGTCTTCTCAGCTCAACATATGGCTGCCTCTGTGAGGTTCCACCTCTTTCAACTTTACCCTGAGGTTTCTTCCATTCCTCCTTGGGCTTCTGAGTTCTTTCCTGGGAAATTGCCTTGCCTCTGGGCTGACTTCTACCTCTCCCTCGCTGGCCTTGCTTACGGCTCAACTTCTCTTCAATTTTCAGAGCCATTTGGTAAGAATTCTCCACCATCCTGATGGTAACCATGCTTAACTCATCCTGAATCTCGTATCTCAGACCATTCAGATATCTAGCAACCTTCTCATCCTCACTCTCTTGATGGCCTGCTCTGATGTTCAGTCGATAGAACTCCTCAGTATATTCTTTCACTGTCATCAGTTTCTATCTCAGGTTCTGCATCCGCCTTAACAGAGTGATTTGATAATCCCTTGGGATGAACTTCACCTTCATCTTCGCAATCATTCGATCCTAGATTTTAATCTTATGCTTGCCTTTGCAGCGTCTGTCAGCCTGTAGCTCATCCCACCACAATGCTGCATGTCCCTTCAAGCGTGTGACAGCATGTCTGAACTTTTTATCCTCTTCGATATCTTCATAATCGAAGTAGGTGTCAAGAGCTCGGATCCAATCTAGCAACTCTTCTGCATCCAGATTCCCCTCATAGACGGGAATGTCCATTTTCACCTTCGCACCCATCCTGGCAATGGCTTTGATCAATCGCTCAGTTGATGCATCTTCTGTTGTGACCTCTTCTTCATGTCCAGCTTCCTCTTCAACTTCGGAATCACTAAGATCCCCTGCACCAACTCCGCGTCTTTTTGCTGTCTCCATCTCCTCGAGCCTCGCTCGGAGATCTCTCATCTGCCGCTCCATTTCTGGATTTCCTGCTGGCCTACCTCTTCTCCACACCTCCCTATCTTCGAGATCTGGTGACTGTCTTTCTCTTCTTGGTGGCATGATGAATTCTTCTTCTCTTCTGCTATAGAAAGCAAAAGATATTCCCACTCTGATACAACTCTGATGCAACCGCACTCCTCGGAGCACGATCGCCTCCTCCAGGACCTTCTTTCTCTCGGCCTGAAGAGCACCAATGCTCTTCTATCTTCCAATCGAAAGATCTGCACCCACAGTTACTTCGGGCGACTTCCCTTTTTTTCACTTCTAAGGTGGCTGTTGGAATGTTGCACCTCGCTCCCTCGCGACCTTAACCACTGATTTCTCCATATTCCGAGTCCCGATGTGAAGAGACTCTGAGATTCTCCTCTCACACCTTCGGACCTTCGCGCCTCGCGACTTGAACCTTCAGATATTTGGGCTTTCAACTCACGAGCCCCGAACTCGCGAGTTCCCCGCTCTCGACCACCTGTCGTCTACTCACTTTTGCGGTCCCACACAGATTATGTCACCGTCGAGATATCGCCCTTCGCGACCTCATGGCTTCCGATGCGTAAAGTTGGAGTCTTACCTCGCGAACTCCCGATATGCCGAACCACGAGTAAACCCCATGCTCCTCGTGATCCCAATCGATAGCTCCTACCCTTCCGAACTTTGAACTTCTTCCACTACTGCACTGTAGCCTTCTTACACCTCCGCAAGATTCAATGGCCCTCGAATTCTCGTCATTTCTCCTCGGAGAATTCTGACTGTCCGTTCTTGCCGATGAAATCCCCGAAATGACAAAACACTCTTCCACGGAATTCGTCACCCTGCACACAAAGCTTCTGCACCTGCTCGAACCCTTCGATGTGCAATCCTTCGACAAATTCAAAGGTCTACTCCTCCTGAACTTGTTCTCAACTTCTCAAGTCCTATCTGAGAACTTCTTGCACGCACTCCTTGCGGAAAACCTTCAACAAATGCTAAGTGTTGAAGTTCTTTGATCCCGCGCACTCCTGCAGCAGAAATCCTTCAATTCTTTCTCAGAATCGCAACTCTGAGTCTTTGTCTAGCCTGTGCATGCCTTGCATGGCTCTGGTGCTAATTCTGCACTTCTAAGAACTTAGAATAAAAGTTATCCCTACTTGAACCCTGCAGTCACGCACTCCTTGCGGACAAATTCAACTGCACTCCTTGCAGGAATTCTCTGGTCCAAGATAGAGAAACAATTGAAACTAACTCCTTGTTTTTCCAGACTTCAATTCAACCATGAAATCACATACACAACATATCAAAGCAAATGTATGACATAAAACAAACATCCATGAGCATAATATAATCAATACACAGAGACTAACACAACCATGGAATTGAATCAAAGCTTTCTTCTATTAATTCAATATCTGTACATGGGTGTTTTTCATACACTTCTCTGCTTTCTCTCTTCTTCAGAATGCTCTCAATGATAATACAATGTACAAAGGAGGGTGTTTATATCCCGTTTCCCTCTCGAGCTCTAAAGCTATCAAATCTAGAATTAAATTCCTATCTACTTTTCATTAACTATCTTAAATGCCTCATCTACCTAAGGACGTGAGCTATCTGCTCAAGGTCCATTACAATATACAACGTGTGCTTCATCAAATCAACACATTAATGTTTTGTGCAACAGTTTCAAGGTGAATTCCAAAAAGAAATCGCGCTGGCTTGTCCAACTGTATCCTGCTTCGCGCTGGCTCGCTTGACGTGGGCAATGCTCCTGCATCATTCTAGTTCCCCCCAGTAGGTTGGTTCTATTGGGGGTTGTTTCCCCCTAGTGTTGGGTTATTATTGTTTCAGTTTTTTCCTTTATTTTTGGAATTATTTGACTGATGGGCCGGATTTTCCATATTTAGTAGTTCAAAATTTTGAAATTGGTGAATGGGAGAGGGCTGAACAAATTTAACCCTAGCGTGTGGTTGTCCTTGTGGAGGAGCAATGGGATGTGGAGGACTAGGAAATGGAAAGTACGGATTAGATTGTGGTGATGAACTGTAGGGTGCATAGGAAGGCATAGTGCTTTCAATAGTGCTCAGGGTGTAAGATGAAGTAGAGGGAGTACCAGAACTTGGCTGAATAGCTGGGTGCATCATGGGTGCCGATGCGGGCCCACTCATGGGTGGGAGGGAAATAACAAAGTATGGATGATGATAAGGGGGAGGAGGGTAATAAGGGGGTCCTCCATACATCGATGGATGTTGGGGTGTACCATACATGGGTGGTGGTTGAATGTACGAATTGTGGTGTGTTGTGGTACCAATCAATCCATCCACTGAGTGAGACATCCCATGTTTCTCCTGGCCAAATGGTACGGGTCTCGGGTAGTACCGTATATAAGTATCCAGAATGTGAATAAATGAGGTCATACTGTTGATCCTTGCTGATGTCTTCCTCTTCACTTTGGGGGAAGGTGGAGGCCACATCTTTGGCAAGGAGAGAGATGAGTGATATGAGAAACCAATCGATGCATTGTTGCTTGGTGGTTTCTGCTTTGCATAAACCACATCGCCGACACCATTCGTGAATGTGGTCGGTGATATGTGTGTCTAAGGTTTGTTTAAACTCCAAGAGTGGTTCTAGACCATTTTCATGGTGGATTAGTAGTTTAAAGAAGGTAAAAAATGTTTTGGCCAATGATTCAAAAGTCACATGGGACCCTGATTTTTCATCTACATACCACTTGGTCAATGGGCTTGTGAGTGTGTGCTGAAATAACCTTAATCGGACAGAATCGTCCATGATGATGTTGGAAGAGAAACATAGGTGGAAGGTCATGACATGGTTGGCAGGACCTTCTCCTGGCTTTTCTTCAAAATTGGGAATGTCCGAAGGTATTTTGATAGGCATTGCAAGACATGTGGGGTCATGCAATATAGGATCATTTGTGAGTTTGCTCAGATCTGGTATGTTGAGGGAGGCCAAATATGGCATTTGGAGTGGTGGTGGAGGATTGGTTCCAACCATGCTGTGAGCGGTTTGTGTACCTGACCCTTGAGGGCGGTTAGGTGGGGTTGTACTTCCTCCTTGAGAAGAAGTATTCCCCCCGCTTCCTTGTAAAGGAGATCTAGTGGATGGTTGACCTTGGGAAGTGGGCCCAAGTAAAATGGAACCAAGAAAAGTTGATCCTAATATAAGAGCACTCACAGGGGTGTGAGAGGGTTGAGCTGATGATTTGGGAAGACTAGTAACTCCTTCTAGAAGAGGAGGGAGGTTATGCAAGCATCGAGAACGATAGGGATTCTGTGGGTCCCCTATGATGTCCGACTAGCAAAGTGAAATGTGTACGAATGGTGATGAGAGAAATAAATGAACAAGAGCCTTTGTATAATTTTGGACCTTCACAATATATCTCACAATCGTATGTAATCACAATAGCAACACACATAAATCAATTGACAAGAAGCATGCATGTGGGTGGGTGGATTTTGTCCGCGTGGGAGAAAAAAGAAAACAAATGCTCATGTCCTAAAAATACGTAACATCCTTCCTCTCAAATAACACTTGACCTTCCAATAGCACTCAACAGTGGGGTCTGAAGCCATTGAAAGAGGAACTCATGAAGGATGAAATAATTGGTTATAATGAGGGGTAGAGGGTGCATATCCCAAAATAGTTGGCGATATTTCCCAATAGTCACACAAAATCCGACCAAGGTGCAAT
>ML796841.1:60858-88023 GCA_009831015.1 Picea engelmannii
TTTTGTATTTGGGTACGTAACATGGCCTCGTTGCCAGGACCCATTCTTTATTTTCACCATAGTGATGTTCAGGGGGGGTGTTGGAGTTACTTGAGACACACCTAGGATTTATTTTTCCTAAGGTTTTTCCTTGTTTATTAGTCATAATTAGTCATTATCCAGTCTCCTATATTTTAGGGGAGAATATTCCACCTGAAGAATATTCTCTTTTAGTCGACACTTCAGTTTGACTAGTTGAGTTGAGTTTAGATGTTGCATTGGTTTTGTCACCATGAAACATTGGGATCATCACCAACTAATGCGCACTTGCCTTGGGATCATCACCATACTGACGCACTACTCTTGATTTCTTGTGTTAACTCCTCACTACTCTTTGTCCAGTCAGTTAACTGAAGACTAGTTGACTAGTTAACTCAACTAGGTGGTATTTCACTCTCGTAACTCCCTGAGAGACTAGACTAGGTGGAAGTTCACTCCCGTAACTATTGGTGTGTGTCCAGATCACTCTAGACCACCACTATGGCACATTGGTTCTCCTCCAATGTGCACTCATTGAGTTATACAAAGTATATCATGTGTAAATTATTCATTATTCATAACGGTTAATGAGAATTCTTTCATTCTTTCTCTCCTTCTTCATCTTTCTCAAATTCTCTTTGCAATTGTGTGTTTTATTGTTTAGCTAGATATATTTTGTCCAGGTTCAAGACATTTACAAATAGGAATAGAGTGAAGGTCGAGAAGGAGAGGTCCCAAAATTTGCCTCATTGCATGTAATAGTTCTTCTTAATGAAATCCTTCTTCTCCAAATCTCTCTCTTTCTCATTTTTTTCTGGTGTATTCAATTCATGGGTTTTCATCAATGTTCTTGTGATTAATTTGATGGAATATTTACATGTTTTCTCTCCCCCTCTCTAGACATTCAATCCTTCTGGATATTATCCCTCAAGATCTGGATCAAGTTTTTTTCAATTGAAGGTTACATGATTCGTATGCTACAAAAATATCGTCGTACAATTGCACAATGGTCATACACTTTACACAATCAATGCTCTCTTCTATACACACCCAATTTATACACCATACAACCACCCAAATTTTGCAACTACTTGCAAATCAATACATTGTCATTTAATTCCATATAACACTGCATTCTTCCTTCATACATAGCCATGACCACTACACATTGTACAAATTGTCATCACCTCTAGCCATAAAAAGTCTGTACAATCCCACAATTTAAGCACCTTAACAAAAATTTCATACAATTGACTATGTCACCAGTTATCACACTTAGCACCAATTCTTTTTTAAACACAAAATATAGGGGTCACTTCTAGAAGTCACAACCTTTGAGTTTTTTATAAAATAAATAGTGTATAACTCAAATTAAAGAAGGTCTTGCAAAGAAGGGAATTACTGAAAATGGTTAGAAATAAAATTTACAATTAGAGATTCATTGTTATGAATGTAAATCCAATAGAGCCATCCAATTTATGGCTAAGATTGAGAAGTCACAAGAATTATCGGGTGAAAAGATTGACGATTTAATCGAAGATTCTAAAAGAAGATGACCAATCTTAATAAGTGGAAAAGATGATAAGGACAAAGAATCATTTAAGAGGGTGGCAATGTAACAAACATGATGATGATAGTTAGGTTAATGAAACATCAATGACACACACCCCTTCACCTCATGACCAATCTATGTATATTTATATATTGTCAAATGAGGCTCATTGTAATTAATAACCATTAATTATTCAATATTATATTATATGTTTGTATATTTACTCTATAAAACTCATAATAAGTAGAAATTATAAGGTACCGGATGTATTATGCAAGGAATAAACAATTTTTTTTATGACAAGTATCAACAAAATAGAAAAATATAGAGAACAAAAATTGATCTGAATTATTTTCGGCACAAAATGAGAGAGGAGATATTATAAAGAAATGTACAGAGATATCATAGATATCCAATAATATAACAAAAATGTATCATAGATGCAACCATAAACACAAAGATACAGTAATACACAATTTTCTATTAATGAACAAAAATGTACAAAAATTGTAAAAATACAGAGTGAAAGACTCGCTAGAATGGTGGTATCTTTTCTCTGAGAAGAGATGTGATGGATGCCTGCATTTGTAAGAACATGATTTTACAATGAGTCTCCAAAGACCTTTTTATCATAAATAAAATCCAAAAACCTAACCCCGGAAGATGAAAATCCAACAATTTTGTGGACCCCGGTTTGGGTAGTTTGGTGTATCAACTTCCTGGGGGCATAACTTTGACATACGATATTAGTTTGGGGCGCACGATATCTTGTTGGAAAGGTATCATCGAGGAGATTCATTTTGGAGTATCAATCAGAGGCTTCAGATATCATTGAGAATATCAATCCAGAACAACCTTCATTTAGGTCCTCAAAATGGCCCCGGAAGTTAAAAACTACTAAAAATAGTAAATTGCCAAAATTTCTAGAAATTTTTTTTGAGCTATTTGGAAAATGTGGGTGGCTACCAATATCCACTTCGATCAATCCTCCATCCTTAGGAATAAATTTTATCCATTTCATTGAGTGATCGGGGGAGAGGGAAAAGAGTTTGTTGAATCTGCATCTTGATGAGCTGCTTGCCTTGTTGGAGAAGTTGCACTGTTTAGCTTTTTGAAGGTTGTCAAGAACCTGTGGCTGGAAAGGTTGGACCTTTCTAACTAGTTTAGATACAAGGGATGTTTGTGTGCAGAAGTAATATTTACACTTTGTTGCAATCTTTTCGACCTGCTTCTGTTGGATAGAAGGTGCTTGGATTGAGGCTGCAGTGGTGTTCTTCTGTTCATGATTTGAATAGACTATGAAGAAGATGAATTTTTTAGTATGAGTTACTACCTTGCGATACTTTTTAGGTGGGAAAATATTTGGAATTACCTATGGTATCCTGCAGAGATAACCCCCTAGAGTAACAATGAAACTACGAGGCCGAGACTCATAAATAGAATGGAACTTCCACATATATGGTTGTCCCAAGAGAACATCACAGACATTCAATGGGGAAACATCACATAATACCTCATCCTTGAATGGATGGATGCCATATGAAAAAAGGAACTACTGGATGACACAAAGATCTTGTCCTTGGTGAAGCCACCCAATGTTGTATGGTTGCGGGTGTGGTGTTGTCAACAATCCCAACTGTTTGATGACCTCTGTTGATATGAGGTTCTTCTAGATTTTTCTATCAATAATAAAATGTAATGGGGCTCCCTTCACCCACATATGTGAATGAAAAAGGCACTCCCCCTCTTCAGGATCTATTGGTTCTTCTGGTTAAATTACCGTTGTCACAAAAATAGCAGTGGGGTCTGTGTCGATGATCTGTCTTCTATCAATATTTTCAGAATCAAATTCTAGATCAAGGTTTGGCTCCTTTTCTTTGATCTCGGCCACCAATGATTGTTTTGAGCAAAATTCATCAGTGTTGTTCCAGGGGATTTTTTGGAAATTGCACCATTTTCCGGTGTCATTCTTCATCTTTCTGCGACTCTTCTTTTCCTATGGCTTGGACTGGTTTTTGGGGAGCTATTTTTTAGGGACTTCTTTATCATACTTTGGATGTTGCGGAATTGCAGACCAGAACTCCCATTTGTTTTGGTGCTTAAATTTCTACTCTATTTTAACAACATATCGATAAGCAAAACCGAGTGATGAGATGTCCAAAAAATCCATTTCAGTTTGGATGTATCTGTGTAGCGCCCCATGGTATTTCAGAACCAAATTTCATTCAGAGTCTTTGATACCCAGCTTGGTGCACAAGGTATGGAAGGTATTGGTGAACTCTGAAAATTCTTGGCCCCTCTCTTGTTGTAGTGTGGTCCACCTCATGTACTAGTCCTCATAGTTGCCAACAAGGTAATATTGATCCTTTACCGCATCCACAAAAAAATCCCAAGTGGGCCCAGCCCCATATATTCCATAATCCTCTATGTAAATTTTCTCCCAGTAAGTTTCCTACCAATGTCTGACATGGGGGATAGCCTTAAGGTGTGCGGAAGTGATATTTTCCCTGTCAGAGAAATTATGAACAAAGAAATAACCTTCTAGCAGATTTAACCATTTTTCTAGGGCATCCACATCTATCTGTCCTTCAAATATGGGAATATCAAAATTAACTTGTACCTTGAAGGGTGATGTTCCTCCAAAGTGGATGCTTTATGAATATGCACCTGTTTTTATCGACATGCATTGAAGGATGTGGGAAAAATTCTCCATCATTTCGTCCCTTTGTCACATGAGAGATTGCTCAAGCAACAAATTAATAGAATCGTTTGCTCTGTCATTTTTCTTTTCTTCCACCATGTAGGGTTTCTTGGGTGTGCGAGAAAGATTTTCTTCAAGAGAGACAATCTCGAGACCCAACTTTCTATACTCGTACCTCATCAGGGACATGCACTGAAAAATGATCAAGAGTAGTTTTCTCTAATACCACTGATCCAAATTATTTTCGGCACAAAATGAGAGTGGAGATATAATAAAGAAATGTATAGAGTTATCATGGATATCCAATAATATAAAAAAAATGTATCATATATGAAACCATAAACAAAGAGATACAGTAATACACAATTTTTTATTAATGAGTGAACATGTACAAAGACTGTAAAAATACATAGTGAAAGACTTGCTAGAATGGTGGTAGCTTATCTCTAAGAAGAGATGTGATGGATACTCATATTTGCAAGAAGATGATTTTACAATGAGGCTCCAAAGGAATTTTTATTATAAATAAAATCTAAAACCCTAACCCTGGAAGATGAAAAGCCAACAGTTTTGTGGACCTTGTTTTGGGTAGTTTGGTGTATCAACTTCTCGAGGGCGTAACTTTGGCATATGATATTCATTTGGGGTGCATGATAGCTCGCTGGAAAGGTATCATTGAGGAGATTCATTTTGGGGGATAAATTAGAACCTTCGGATACCATTGACCACCTTAGTCCCTAAAATCCTTCATTTAGGCCCTCAAAATGGTCCCAAAAATTAAAAACTGCTAAAAATAGTAAATTGCCAAAATTGCTAGAAAATTGTTTTGAGCGAGATGGAAAAGGTGGGTGGCCACCAATATCCACCTAGATCAAGAAAACCATAAATGATACATTTATTTATATAAATCCAAGTTCACTTGCCTCTTTGAGTGGGAAACCTCTAGAAGAGCATAACTCAATTACAAAATCATTCTCAAGACAAAATTTCCCACACTTTCTACCCCTTTTTATACTATTTATATTTCCTAGGAAACATTCTAGTGGAATATATTTCTAGAAGTGGAAAATTCTATTAAGTATTCTTACATTAGACATGTTCACATTATTGTATGGGCATTATTTACTAATCTAGTCCTTTATTACATTGAAAAAATATTGTTATACCTACACGAGGGGTTAAATAGGTTAGGTCCCTAACATGCCCTCCCCCTTGAAATTCAACGTTGTCCTCAAGGCTTGAGATGGGGAAAGTATTGAAGAATGGTAGTCATATCCCATGTTGCATATTCTAGTGGTGTATCCTTCCAATGAACTAAAATTTCCTTGATGGTGCGCTTATAGAGAAGATGATCGCGGTGGTACAAGACTGCTTGGGGACGAAACAAAATGGATCCTTCTCCATCCAATTCAGGGAGACTAGTTTGAGTCCGACACTTAGTTTCAATCAATTTATTTAATAAAGAAACATGAAAAATAGGATGGAGCTTAGATTAATTGGGGAGATATAACTTGTAGGCAATGGGCTCCACACACTTGAGAATTGTATAAGGGTCATAAAACTTGGGAGCAATTTTTTGACATTTTTTTTCTTTGAGTGAAGTTTTCTTATAAGGTTGCAGACAAAGAAACACTTGATCCCCTTTAGCAAATTGATGTTTTGAATGACCTTGATATGCTTGTCTCTTCATACGATTTTGAGCCATGACCAAATTTTCTTTGAGGGTATAGAGAATGGTAGCTCAGACTATAAGTGTGTTGTCGACATCCTAAACCTTGGATACACTTGGTAGGTAGGAGAGGATAAAAGGTGGATTTTGACCATAGACCGCTTCAAAGGGAGTCATGTGAGTGGAAACATGGTAAAATATGTTGTATCACCATTCAACTACTGGTAACCACTAATCCCATTGATGTTTTCTATCAGATGCAAAACACCTCAAATATGTTTCCAAGAACTTTTTGATAGCTTTAGTTTTTCCAGTAGTCTGAGGATGATAGGTCATGTTGGGATGACATTGGGTTCCTTGGAGCTTGAACAATTCTTTCCAAAAGTTGCAGGTGAAATTTGGATCATATTTGGAGACAACATAGTGAGACATGCCATGGAGTTTGGATATATTATCCATGAAAATTTGAGTCATTATGGATGTGGTGAATGGGTGTTGGATGGCACATACATGAGCATATTTGGAAAGGGAATTGATGACAGCCATGATGACTGACTTATTTCCCAATTTGGGTAATCTGAAAATGAATTCCATATAAATATTTGTCCTTATACCAGGTGGAACATGGAGTGGTTAGAGAGTTCTTGGATTTTTTTATTGTTTCTCCCTTATTACATTGACAATTATTGTTGGAAATACTAAGAGGGAGGGGGGGGTGAATCAATATTACCTTTAATAAATTAGTAAAAAAAAAATCAAACCACAACAATGAATTAACATTGAATTTAATAATTAATTATTTATCATTAATAAGAATAAAAATGTTTGCATAACAACAAGTTGTGATTGTGAAGGACACCAATCATTTTTAGAGAACCAACTCTAGGAGACACAAATCCCCTTCCTTTTCTAATGACCTACTCAAGAAAGCTGCAACTCCTTTCTTCTTCAAGCACCAACTTGAAAGGAGGCTCCAACCCCCTAAATTTTTCAAGCATCAAATTGAAAGGAGACACCAACCCCATTGTTGTTTAAGGATTATATTTGAAGAGGACTACAGTACTTCCTAAATCCTCCCTTCCACTCTCACTGCAAAATTTTCATTTTTACTCTCATATATTCCGGTGACTCTGCTTCATGTATACTCAGATATCTCCTAAGTCACACTTTCATTATTCATTCTTATGAGTTTATATATCCTTCCAAAAAGTGTGCTTCATTGAACCAATGTGTATTTTCAATGAATCAATGTGCCTCTTCATTTACAATAGAATGTAATAAAAAAATAACCTAATCGAATTCAAATTCCTTGTAGATTAATTATGTTTTTTTCTTTCTCATGTCAATCTTTCTTATGGAATGATTAATCCAACAACCCTTCATGAAATTGACTAAAACGATCAATTTCTTTGTTGTACTGAGCTCTGTCTTCGTAAAGACTCAACTACTGTCTAATTGAGATCAATATTAAATATTTAACATTTATTTTGATGTGCATATATATGTTATTCATTCCTAACTGTTTTAGGCACCTATGCACTTCCTTCAACCCACTTTACCTTTTACGACAAACACTTGAACTTTCACCCATGAGTTGATCCAATGGCCTACCTTACTCCTAAGAAGATCTTGATCCAATGACTCTGAATTAATCACCTGGTGAAATTAGGTGTTGAGATGGATGATCCTTATTTCATCCAGGAGCTTTAGATAGATTGGCAGTTCAGATATAATCAACCGTTTGAGTGGATGGTTCTTATTCATTTTAAACATGGAATTTTACTTATAATTATTTCATTTAACGAGTTTGTGGACTCTTGGACTTGCAGACTCACATGTATTCTCAAGTTTCATCAAAATTCACGCCCAACTTTCACAGTCTCCAAGATGAACCTATACTTAGAGAAATTTTAAGTGATTTTTCTTGGGTTGGTAGACTCTTGAACTTGCGAACTCACATGTCTTCTCAGGTGTCATCAAAATGCATTTCCAAATTTCGTTACCTCCATAATGAACCATACTTGGAATTTTACTTAGAATTATTTTATGTGACAGGTTCACAGACTCTTGGACTTACAGACTCGCATGTCTTCTCGAGTGTCATTAAAATGCACGTCCAACTTCCACAACCTCCAAGATGAACCTATACTTAGAAAAATTCTTAAGCGATTTTTCTCGGGCTCGTGGAATCTCAGAATCATAGACTCATATCTCTTCTCAGATGTCGTTATAATGCATGTCCAACTTCCTTTACCTCCATAATGAACCATATCTATAATATTTTAAGTGATATTGATAGAGTATGATACTTAGCCAAATTTTGGTTGCTTAGTGGACTCAAAGAAAGAGATTTGAAATGTCTAATCATGATTTCATTTTGATACAGTGATCAACATCATTTCTTCATTCTTTACCATCTGATCGTGATCTTATTTTGATCCAATGATCAAAATTGTTCTTCATTATTTATCATCTGATATTATCGATTCCCACAACTAGTATAGTCAGATACTTGTCTGGATGATAAATCCATTTAACCCTTGTTGACATCAATGAAAATCATAACACCGTGTCCAACATTCTCCCCCTTTGGAATTGATGGAAACAAAGTAAAAACTCTTTATTTTAACTGAGTTTTATTGTGTATTCTCCCCCTTTGACAACAATGACAGAAGGGACATTTCTTCGCTCCCCCTAAGGTGATTCTCCCCTTGTCCATGTTCTCTTTTTTTTTTTTTGGTAGTTTTTTATGAGGCATGGGAATTATTCCCAATTTTTGTCTAAGATTTTCAAAGGTACCTCTTGGTAGAGGTTTTGTGAATATGTCTACAATTTTCTCTTTAGTATCAATACGTTCCACTTTGACTACCTTTTGAGAAACCTGATCTCTCATAAAATGGTATTTAATTGGGATATGCTTGGTTTTAGAATGCATAATAGGATTCTTAGAGATATTTATGGAATTGGTGTTGTCACATTTAATAGTGATTAGATGATCATATTTCACTTATACATCTTCTAGGGTCTGTTTCATCCATATTATTTGGGTGCAACAAGATGCAACAAAAATGTACTCTGCTTTTTCTATAGATAGTGATATAGATGTTTGATTTTTACTTAACCATGATACCAAAAACATTTCTAGGTATAATTATCCTCTACTAATAGTTTTATTTTCATCTACACTACCAGCCCAATCTACATCAGTATATGCAGTCAATGTAAAATATTCTATTTTTGGAAACCATAAACCAAACTCCAGTGTTCCTTTAAGATATATAAATATCCTTTTTATTGATTTCATGTGAGTTTCTTTAGGTGTAGATTGAAATCTACCTACTAATCCTACAACCTGCAAGATATTTGGTCTTGTTGTTGTTTCATATAATAGGCTACCAACCATTGATCTGTACATGGTTTGGTCTACTCTTGGTGAATCATCATTTAGACTTAGTTTGCATCCTGTGACCATGGGAGTGCACATGGGTTTACTTCCTTCTATTTGTAATTTCTTTAACATTTATTTGATATATTTATTTTTGGAAATGAATATTCCTTTATCTGTTTGAGTGACTTGTAAGCCTAGGAAGAAAGTTAGTTCTCCTAGCATAGACATTTCAAACTCTTTCTTCATTTTTGTAGAAAACATTTTGCTCAGTACAGTAAGATTACTTCCAAATATGATATCATCTACATATACCACCAAAAATCATATATTGATCCTCAATTTTGATATATAGGTTGTTGTCAGTAGTCCCTCTTTTATATCCTTTTTTTTTGTAGATACTAATCCAGTCTTGAGAACCATGCTCTAGGGGCTTCTTTAAGACCATACCGATTCTTTTTTAGTTTGCACATATAATATTGATTTTGTGTTAATATGAATCCTTCTAGTTGCTCAATATATACTTCTTCTTATAATTTTCCATTCAAGAATTTTGACTCGATATCCATTTGATAAATTTTGAAGTTTCTGAAGCATGCAAATGCCAAAAACATTCTGATGGCCTCTAGTCTTGCTATTGGGGAAAAAGTCTCTTCAAAGCCAATACCTTCCACTTGGAAATATCCTTTCCATAATAATATGTCTTTGTTCTTTATGATCTTCCTATTCTCATTGAGTTTGTTTTTGAATATCCACTTGGTTCCTACCACATTATTGTCTTTTGGTCTAGGAACAAGTTCCCATGTATGATTTTTGTCAATTTGATCAAGTTCCTCATTCATTGATTTTATCCAGTCTTCACTCTTGTTGGATTCTACAAATATTTTGGGCTCTATTACTGAAAGAATTTCTTTTTCATAATCAAATCTAAGTTTCCTTCTTGTTTCTACTCCTGCTTCTTTATCCCCTATAATTTGATTTTCAGTGTGCTTCTTTTGAACTCTTTTTGATGGTGCTTTTGGTAAGGGTGTTTATTCCTCATCCTTATCTTCATTAGTTTGTGGTTCATTGTCTTGTAGTTATTCAATATATTATTCATCTTGTGATTCACCATCTTCTTCATCATCACTAGTTCTTCTCAATTCATCAATTTTTTATTCATCTTGAGATTTGTTTTTTCTCAATTTTAGATCATCTATTTTTACATTTGCACTTTCCACTATTTTGTGCAATCTTAGATGATAGAACTTGTAAGCCTTTTTGTTAGGTGAATATCCCATAAATATACCTTCATCTAATCTAGAGTCAAATTTCCCTAGATTATGTTCATCCCTCTTGATGTAACACTTACTTCCAAAGTCTCTGAAATGTTTCACAGATGTTGATATTCCAAACCATAATTCATAAGGTGTTTTCTCATGGTTAACTCTTAGTTATTATCGGTTAAGTATGTGGAATGATGTATATATTTCATCTCTCCAAAATTTGTCTAGGATCTTGGCTTCATTCAACATAGTTCTTGCAGCCTATTGAACAATTTGTTTTTTCCTCTCAACAACTCCATTTTGTTGAGGAGTTCTTGGAGCTAAGAATTGTCTCTTGATTCCATGATATTAACAAAACTTATTGAATTAATTAGAGGTAAATTCCTCTCCATTATTTTATCTTAAACATTTGATTTTGGGATATGTTTCATTCTCTACATAAGTCTTGAATGCTTTAAACTTTTCAAATGCCTCATATTTTTCTTTGAGAAAATATACCCAGGCCATTATTGTGTAGTTATCAATAATCAACATGAATTAATGTTCTCCTTGTATGATTCTAGTCTTAGAGGGTCCATAGAGATCAATGTGAACAATATCCAAGGGTTTTGATGTAGAATTCTCTTTTGTCTTGAATCTGACTCTTGTCTGCTTTCCTAATTGATAGTGTTTGCAAACAACATCTAAGGGTTTGATGACTTTTGGCATGTATTTTACAACTCCCTTTTTACTATATTTGATTAGGTTATCAAAGCTCAAGTGTCTAATCCTTCTGTGCTATAGCCAACTTTCATCCGCTTGAATCATATGGAATTCTTCTTCTTCCTTAATATCTAAGATATATACATTTCTTGAATTTCTTGGTGCAATAACAACTAATTTTCCTAATCCTTCTTCTCTTATTTMATATTTATGGGAATCAAAGATGCATATATTCCCTTGATCATAGGTTTGGCTAACACTTAGAATATTAGGMTTCYGATTTTCAACTAGTAACATGTTTTTTGCTTTGTTTTTCTTGTTGCCCAAGGTGACTGTGCCTTTTCCAAGTATTTTAGCAGATACATTATCTCCAAATGTGACACTTCCTTTTTCATTTTTTTTTTTTAGTTTGAGAAATTTAGTTTTATCTCCTGTCATATGTTTGGATCATCCATTGTCAATGTACCATTGACACTTTTTGTCCTTGGCATACATGGATACTTTTCATTATGTGTCTTCCATATGTTTTCCTTTCCACATTTTCTTATCTTGAGTGATAAAAGAAACTGCTTTTGTGGTTAGCGTGCATTCATTGGTTTGATGACCATATTTTTTGCACTTCTTGCATTCAACATTAAACATTTGTAATGGAGAGAATGAATTGTAACTTATATTCTTCGGATTATTTTTTCTTCTTTTATATTTTGTATTATTTCTATGAATGTATGATTTTCCATAAGCCTTGAACTGTACTGCTTTATGTCCAAATTTATTGCAATAATAGAAATATCCAAGAAAGATGTGTTGATATCTCTTAGGAGGAGTTCTTATAGCCATTATATTCCATTTTTATTCTTTCTCTTTTGTGGGAGGTGCACACTTCAGCTTATTATGAACAATCTGTAATGGTTCCTTCTTCATTTTATTATTTTCAATTTTTAAGGTGCTCTTAAGAGCATCTGCATAATTCATTTCCTTTTTTCTATCTTTTGTGTTGCAGATGTTGATTTTTCATCATACCCAAGTCTTGTCTTATCCTTTGGTGATCTTTGAATATTGAGAGTGTCATCCAATATTTTTGAACTATTTTCAAATCTTGAGTGATTCTTTCCTTTCTCAAGTTCCTTTCTCATAAGGACAATTTTAGCATCTCGCTTCTCACAATCTTGTTGTTTTTCATTAAGTTGTTCAGTTAAGATATCCTCTATTCTTTTGGCTTCTTCGAGTTGAGTCTTCAATTCGATGATGATTTTTTCATTTTCCTTGAATGATTTTGAGATTTATATTTCTCTTGATTTTTGTGTTTCCTCAAACTCGAGTAACTTTCCTTTTAGTGACATAGTATTATTTTTATATTTTTTGATCTCTTCCATAGCACTAAGCAATTATGATTCAATATCTACTTCACCTTCCTCTTTAGATTCTTCATCCATACCAAAAATATTTTTAGTAGGATTATCATGTTTCTCTATACCATTAAATAGATGTTATGGTTCTTCTTCTTCTCCTTCACTTTCGTCATATGTGTTGTTTTCTTCTTTGGTGTAGAAGGTTTTCTTATTTTTGTGGACTTTATTCTTGTTTCCAATTTTTCTCTTCTTGTACTCTTTGTAAGTTTATTCACCATCACTTTCTTCGTGTTTTGGATAGAGACATTTGTTGGAGAAATGTCCAACTTTGCCACAATCAAAACATTTAAGAGGTAGTTTTCCTTTGAATTTACCAGTTCCTTTATTAAGTTTTTTCATGAAGTTTTCTAATTATTCATTATATATTTATGATTGATATTCATTGAACACTTGCTTATGATTCTTCTTATATTTTCTTGATTTGAAGGTTGTTTCCTCTTTAGATGGCCTTTCTTTCCCTGTCCTCATCTCATAGGCTATGAGGATTCCATGGAGCTCATCCATAGTCAGTTTGTCAAGGTTGTACTTATCCTATAAGGTAGATATCTTGGCATCATATCTCATAGGAAATTATCTCAACACTTTTTGAAAAATATATTTATCTTCTACTCTTTCTCCCAATGCTCTGACTGAGTTGACTATCTCATCTACTCTCTGAAGATATTCTGCAATATTTTCTTCTTCCGTCATCTTTAGATTTTCAAAATATTCTATGAGTGTTTGAATTTTGGATTGTTTTACCATGTTATCTCCTTCATAAATAACTTCAAGTTTGTCCGATAATTATTTATTTGATTTGTAGTGCATTACTTTTACAAATAAATTTCTGGATAATCCACTTAAAATGTAATTAACAACTCTTGAATATCATTTCATAACTTCTTTGCAACATCATCAGTTGGTGGGGAAGATGGTGCAATGTATACATCTTCTACAGATTGCCAAATATTAAATCCAAGTTCCATCATATGACTCTTTGACCTTATTCTCCAAAAAACATAGTGATCTCATTCCTTGTTGTTGATCCATTGGATTCTTCAGGATCTACCTTCCAGTAGTTAGACTATGGTGAAGGATCCTGCTCTGATACCAATTGTTGGAAATATTAAGAGGGGAGGGGGGTGAATCAATATTCCTTTAATCAATTGGAAATTATTTTTTCAAACCACAACATTGAAACATTGAATTTAATAATTAATTATTTATCATTAAAAACAATTACAATGTATGTATAACAACAAGTTGTGATTGTGAAGGACACCAATCCTTTTTAGAGCACCAACTCTAGGAGACACAAATCCCCTTCCTTTTCTAAGTACCTACTCAACTGTAACTCCCTGTTTCTTCAAGCACCAACTTGAACGGAGGCTCCAACCCCCTGAATTTCTCAAGCACCAACTTGAAACAAGGCACCAAACCCCTGGTTGTTTTAGGATTCTATTTGAAGAGGAATGCAGTCCTTCCTAGCTCCTCCCTTCCACCCTCATTGCACAGTTTTTATTTTTACTCTTATATATTCTAGTGACTCTGCTTCAGGTATACCCAGATATCTCCCGAGTCACACTTTCATTCTTCATTATTATGAGTTTATATGTCCTTCAAAATAGTGTGTTTCACTGGATCATTGTGTATTTTCAGTGAATCAATGTGCCTCTTCATTTACAATAGACTGTAATAAAAAAAAAACCTAATCGACTTGAAATTCCTTGTAGATTAATTATGTTTTTTTTTATTTCTCATGTCAATCTTTCTTATGGAATGATAAATCCAACAAACCTTCATGAAATTGACTAAAACGTTCAATTTCTTCATTGCTTTGAGATCTAGTTTTGTAGAGACTCAAGTACCATATAATCGAGATAAAGATTAAATATTGATCATTGATTTTGATGTGCATATATCTGTTATTCATGCCTAACTGTTTTAGGCACCTATGCACTTCCTTCAACCCACTTTACCTTTTATGAAGAACAATTTAAATTACACCCATGGGTTGATCCAATGGCCTACCTTTCTCCTGAGAAGATATTGATCCAACAACTCTGACTTAATTGCCTAGTGAGATGGATGATCCATTTTTACTTCAAATATGGTGGGGAACAAATATCATGATTTCATCATCCGAATAAATGAGATGGAAGGTCCTTATTTCATCTAGGAACTTCTCACAGATCAACGGTTCATATATAATCAACCATTTGAGTTGATGATTCTTATTCATTTTAAACATGGAATTTTACTTAGAATTATTCCATGTGATGGGTTCACAGACTCTAGGACTTGAAGACTCACATGTCTTCTCAAGTGTCATCAAAATGCATGCCCAACTTCTGCAACCTCCAAGATGAACCTATACTTAGAGAAATTTTAAGTGATTTTTCTCGGGTTCGCAGACTCTCGAACTTGCGGACTCACATGTCTTCTCGGGTGTCACCAAAATGGACGTACAACTTCTGTTACCTTCATAATGAGCTATACTTGGAATTTTTATTAGAATGATTTTATGTGATGGGTTTGGGGACTTTTGGACTTGTGGACTCACATGTCTTCTCGAGTGTCATCAAAATGCATGCCTAACTTCCACAATATCCAAGATGAACCTATCCTTAGAAAAATTATTAAGTAAATTTTCTTGGGATCGCAGACTGATATCTCTTCTTGGATTTCATTAGAATGCATGTCGAACTTTTGTTACCTCCATAATGAACCATACTTATAATTGTTAAGTGATATCGATAAAGTATGATACTTAGCCAAATTTTCGTTGCTCAACGGACTTGTGGAAATAGATTTGAGTCGTCTAATCATGATTTCATTTTGATCCAATGATCAACATCATTTCTTAGTTCTTTACAGTCCAATCGTGCTCTTATTTTGATCCAACGATCAAAATTGTTCTTCGTTTTTTATAATCTGATATTGTCGATTCTTGCAACTGGTATAGCCAGATAATTGTATGGATGATAAATCCATTTAAACCTTGTTTACATCAATTAAAATCATAGCACCATGTCCAAAATGTATCACATTCATCCAAAAAGGTGCATATGTGTTATTTCATGCCTTCCTAGAAAAAATAACGTTTGACCCGTTCATAGTTTTTGTGAAATCTTGAATGCCTAGTTGTTGGTGAAGCATGAAGTTTAGAGAGCACAGTGGATTTAAGGTGAGGATATTTTCTTGAATATAGACGAACTTTATAGCAAATCCCCTCATTGTACCAAGAGTATCCCAGAGAAGCATGAGGATCAGAAGAGAAAAAATGGTATCTTGGAACCACTCTTGGTGAATTTCTTGTAACCAATCTRCGACAATAAAAGAGAGGGAAAAGAGGGACCCTTCTTCTTCATATTTCCTTGAAAGATCATTAACAACCACATTTTATTTTCCCTTATTGTAAATTATCTCATAATAATAATTGAACATCTTGGTCGCCCAATTCTATTTCTCTRGGGATGAAATTATTTGTTCCCAAAAATACTTGAGGTTACAATGATCAATTTTAATTTAGAAGAATTTCCCCMAAAAATAAGAATGTTAGAGATCCACTACATGCATAATAGATGATATTTCCTTTGCATAGGTGGATTTTCCAAAATGTCACTCTGAGAGTTGTTTACTAGTGAAAKTCAAAGGTCTATCATCTTGCATGAGGAATTCCCCAGTTCCTTTCCCTAAAGAATCACATTTCAAGAAAAAATTCTTAGTGAATTTAGGCAATGACAAAATAAGACTCATGCACATAGCTTCTTTGAAGTATTGGAAGGATTGATATGTTGCTAGAGTCCAATTGAAAGCATTACTTTTAAGGAGAGCAGTGAGAGGAGATGAAATTTTTCCATAATTCTGAAAAAAAATGCAATAATAGCTCGTTAAACCCTGGAAACCTCGCAAAATTTTAAGATTTTTAGGATGGGGCCAATATTTCATAGTTGTTATTTTCTTAGGATCCACACAGACGCTAGCCTTGCCAACAATATGCCCAGGTATTTGACTTTAGGAGATACAAAATCACATTTAGACTATTTAAGGAAGAGTTTGTGTTAAGATAGTAAGTGTAAGACATGATCCACACAGGCCAAATGGGATTTCCAGGTTTTACTATAGGTGAGGATATCGTCAAAGAAAACTAAGACAAAATGACAAAGGAAGGGGTGGAAGACATGATTCATGAGACTTTGAAAGGTGGAGGGTGCATTGCATAGACTAAAGGGTATGCCAAGAACTCATAATGCCCCTCATGAGTTAGAAATACAGTTTTGACAGTATTAGCCTCTTTCATACATATCTGGTGGTAGCCATATCAAATATTGAGTTTGGTAAAGAGATGTGCACCACTTACTCATCCAAAAGGTCATCAATGATAGGAATGGGGAATTTATATTTGATGGTAATTTTGTTGAGGGATATAAAATTAGGACACATGTTCCATGTGCCTTATTTCTTGAGTACCATCATGGGGGATTCACCTTGTTGACCAATATCTTATCACGTTCAGTCATAAAGGGGGTTTTTAAATTGTAAAAATTAGGGTCAGTATATTGTAGGTATTGGGGGGATGTGAGGTATGGGGGAATTTATAAGAATTACGGGGTATAAAAAGTAATATTTGGTAAAAATAGGGTTTTTTTAATTGGAAATATGTATTGGGAGGGGGGTTTGAAAAAAAGGATTTTGGGATATATTTATCAATATCTAGAGAAATTAGGGGTATTCTTTAATATCCCACAAATGCACGTGCTATGTCATAGGCTCACTAAGTGGAGGCCCCATGAGTACCATAACAATATGATAAGAATAAGGGATAGTACTAGTATGGATAACACCTACCATTAGAAATTCTTGAATAATTGTATTAATTTCATTCTTTTGAGAAAATAGGTGATGATGAGGGTCAACATTGCAAGGAATACTTCCAGAGACAAGGGGGATCGAATGATCATGGGTGCCATGGGAAGGGGGAAGTCCTTGTGGGTTTTCAAAGATAGATTAGTGTTTGGAGAGAAGAGACTACATTTTTTGATGAGTAAGAGGGGAGGGGATCTAAATTGCTTGAATGACATGGAATTGTGCAATAATTTCAGAGTGACCTTTTCTGAGCAGTTTCTCCATTCGATGGGAACTGATGATCTCACAGGAGCCTGTTGTGATGCCTTGGAAATGATATTGTTGTCCATCTTATTGGAAGTGCATGGTTAATTCCTTGAAATCCACGGTGATGGGCCAAAGCCTACACAACCATTCAACACCAAGGACAATGATGAAATTTCCCATGTCAATAGAAAACATATGATAGTTTAGGTGGTAATATTTTCACAATTCCCTCTACATTTCATGGAACCACAATTAGCAATCATGATTTGAAAATTTTTGAGTGTACAAATACATCACATAGACTCTTTGTAAATGTGGCAATAAATACAATTATGGGTGACGCCACTATCAATTAGGATGATGAATTTCCTATGCTTGATATATACAATTAGTTTAAGTGTTTGAGGTGTAGAGAGACTAGTGAGAGCATTCAAGGAGATAAGTGGTTAAATTTCAGGGGGATCAAAGGGATGGGTATGATCATATGATTGGGGTAGATATTTAGAATGGAAATAATCATCATCCTCTTCAACAACATCCTTTGAAATTTCCATAAAAATATTTGTATCCTTACACTTGTTCCCCATAAAATATTTGACATGATAGTTATAGAAAAGACCCTAAGTTGGTGTTCAACCATTTCTACTTTGGTTAATTTGTGGACCTTAAGATGAGAGGAAGGAGGGGCAGCATTGGTGGGTCGGGGGTGAGAAAGAAATGAGGGTTTTATACTTTAGAAAGAGAATACCTATTGTGCTTCCTTGGATCAGTCAGTGGCTTCAAGCCAAGTTTGAGGGTGATCCATTAGGACATGGGCTCATATGTCATATTTAAGGACACTAATGAAGCATTCACAAAATAATTATCCCTACATTTTGTCTAATATGAAATCCAAGTTCTCATAAGTGGTGAAATTTACTTACATTTAACCAAGAAATCAAGTAGAAAACCCTAGTTGTTAGACCTTCACCAAAAATGCCAATAAAACACTTCCTTCATCAAGTGCACCTCACAATTTCAGCCAATAACTCCAAGTGTAGCACAAATTTTAAAACTCCTTATGAGTGAGTGAAAGATGATGAAAAAATGAAGGTAAAAACCCTCAATTTATACAGTACCATGACCTAATTTCACTTTTAGGTCATAAAAAGACCGACAAGGCCAAAATACTAAAAATCATATTGTTTTACATTAAATGCTTAAAATTAAACCTTAATCAAGCTAAAGAGAGACACCATGCCCCTTTTAGGGTGACGTTAGCCCCTTCTAGGGAAAATGTAGCATCCTGGAGAAAAACGTTAGCCCTCCTTGGGCTTCTCTAACCTGCCACACATGCCAAAACTGCCCCAGTTGTCTCCCAAAGCATCCATGATACTAGGTGACATCATGGTCATGAAGGGTGACATCCTAGGCCTTCCAAGGAAACCATTCCACTAAAAAGGGCACAATCCCTCTAGGTCAAGCTCTGTCAGCGTGCCTCTGCAAGATGTCCTCCTTATCTCTTGTGAAAACCCCTATGTCTGGTCTCTGCCCCCTACTAGGGCCTCAACATCCATCTGGTGGGATCTTCAACCCCATGGAGGTCCAAACTAATCATCTCCCCATGTGTACCGGTCCAGCATGGTACCTGTTTGTCGGATATGATCCTGCACATCAACAACTACGCCTTCCATGTGATCATAAGTTGCAAGGATCATAGAAATTTCAATAAAATATCATCATCAATATTATTAAACATGTGCATAAAACCCTTATTACCCCAGTTAAAATCTCAAAGACATTATACAAGCCTGCAATACAAGTTTGGAGAAAGTGATAGGGCATCCTATTGGGCTAGTGTCCGCTGGAAGAGGAAAGTTTCCGGAAGAGACTTCATCCAAGCCATGTAAGTGGGTAATGTGGAAAAGGTATGTCCAGGCAAGTGGGTGCAGTGAGAGAAGAGGATGCAAAGTTTTACCTATGGGTTCCTTTGTAGAAGGCAAACTGCACTTGTCCTAGATGCAATTTTTTCCAAGCCCATTCTTGCCTTTTATTCTTTATTCTTTATTCTTTATTGCTTTTTCTTCAAGAAGATAATAAGGGGACACTGCCCTGAAATGGTGACCAATGGTGACAGCATTACCCACAAGTAATTTCACATAAATGAGAAGGTTGTCTCGTGATGAGACCCCCTTTCTCTTGGCCATGCAACCAAGAGTTACTACCCTGGCGTGGTGACCAGCTGGTGGTAATGTCATACTTCTAGGTACCCATGGACCTAAGAGGTTGGCTCGTGATGAGACCCCCTATCCTCTAACTAGGTCTTGTTTTATTATTTTTACAATCCCCCCTTGTTTCTTGTTGAGAAGCCTTTTATTTCTTTCTCAGGGATCCCTGCGTGAAGAATATCGAGGTTTTATTCTTAATCTTTTATCTTTTTCCATCTTTATTTTACCTTCTAATCCTTTAGCCCCTTCTTCCCACGAGATAAGGTGCAATTTTGAAAATAGGTCAACCCAGTGCCCGAACAAGTGTAATGGGATAGATGAGCGGGAAGCAAGATGAAAAAGTGGTACTATGACAGGAGCAGACGATGGCTTTTCATAAATCCCCCTAGTGGCAAACCAAAACCTATGGACACAGGCTTACTAGGGCATCCTGTCATTCCCCCCAGACATGGTCAAGTGGGAAAGTATAATATTCAAGCATTTGTTAGAAACAAAAGGAATTAAATGCACATATTCAAAGGTTTTGAAGATCAGAGTGACACATACCATGATACCCAGACTCATTACCTCATGGAGCAAGAACCATCTCTGACACAAGACTAAGTCGATGGTGATGGATGTTGTTGTTGTTGATAAAGTAGAGGTGTTGAAAGGGAGAAAAGATGGGCCCTCCAGGTCCATGCTAAAGTTTATACGACTCTCGGTACTCCATGTTTAGGACCTGTGGGCCCGAGACATGATCTCCTAGTTATCCCTAAAAGTGGGGGATAACAGTTCCTATTTTGATGGAAATAAAATCATGTAAAAATAAACTAAAAATAAATTTGGTTGCAGTGGATCTCGAATGATGAAGATTGCTGGAAGTTGTTGGAATCAAATCTGGAACTAGTTCCTTGAAATTTGGAGTTTTACTACTGTTATAACCCTAATTTGCACCATACATGCTTACCTGGCATTAGGCGATCTCAGATCCCTTCTTTGCCAAAGCACTATTGAAAAACTCTTTAAAAAACCTCTTTTATAAGGGCCCACATGCCCTACTCCATTACTTCACGTGTGTACATGCTAGTTGACCTAAAACAACCTGTGTGGACCGACAAAAGCATGAAAAAAGGAAAGTTTCTGACGGAACTCACAGCTTTGGGTGAGTTAACTGAAACTCTTAGCCATGCATGGCCGAGGGTTCATCCAAATACCTAGCTTCTTCTAGCCTATAAAAGAAGGGCTAGGGGTCCCATTTGGAAGAGGAGAAAATAGAGTAAAAAAACTCTGCCCAGTTGCATATTCCAATTGTCCCAACCCTTTAGACATCCTTGTGCAAGAAGAGATACAAAGCAAAGAAGTTAGAGGACATTTGAAGAGGAGCGCAGGATCAAGATTCGCGGAGCAGTGGCCGGTCTCGACATTGTAAGTTGATTCATTAAAGTTAATAATAAAGAAATTCTTTTCTCATCCCACTACATGAGTTCTTTATAATTCAGTGAATATATGTTTGAATCTCTAACCCATTAGTCTATAGGTAAAATGCATGTGTAGTTTTTTTCTTGTTTTATACGCAGGTCAATCTTGAGAGGATAGTTGCCAACAAGCGATCAGGCGTAAAGGGGGATCGACATTGAACATCCAAAACAAGGTATGTTGGTCTAACCATGTATTTGCCGAAAATGAATGGGGTTTAAGTCTCGGGACGAAGGTAGAAAGTAGATTTCTTTTGGTCATATCTGCATGCATAAGATAACCCTATTTTCTAGTATGTAAGGGGATTTTCCTCACAACAGAATTGGCGACCATACTGTGGAAGTCTCTAGGGTTCCTGGAATTTTATTTTTTGGGTAGCTTTCAAAGACTAGTTTTCTTGCCTATTTTTTTAGTTTCTGCCAAGTCAAAGCTAGCAAAGAGTCTAGTTTCCTAAACCATTTTTCTCTGTTATTTGTTGGACTATGTTTTTTCGAGACCCACAGAGGTACACACGGCCTGTATAAGGTCTGCACGCGTGTACCCATGCCCTACTCTCTTACATCCCACATGTAAACATTAGCTGAAGAAGTAACAGTAGCATGTACAGTCCAGAAAATTTTTCAGGCAGTCATCCTCTTCCCTGTCAAAATCAGACATTCTCAGGGGTTTTCTGGAATTCTTTCTAAGTCTTGGTTGTTTGCAATCTTGTCTCAGATTTGTTTGTTTTACGAATTTTTTCCTTACATTGTTTACTTTTTCTGTTAAAGAGAGTGTCCAAGCCTTCAAGAGATCCCGGTTCTCAATATCAGAGGTCTCTTCCTAGTTTGGATTGTCTATTTTTATTTTTTTTCAGAGTTTTAGAGATACACGCAACCTGTAGAAGGTCAGCTCGTGTGTACATGCCCTCTAGCTCTATACATCTCGCGTTCACACACTTGTTGTTGGATTATCAATAGCGTGCTTGAGCAAGATAGTTTTTGTTGAGGGTAAGACAATCATCCTTTCCCTTGATGAGAGTTATACCTCTCAGGTTTTTGAATCTACATCTTAGCATTCAGTAGCTTAGGATTAATCTTAGCCTTAGCTTGGTTTTTCTCATTTAAATGTTGTCATAAAAAATAAATAAATAAAAATTGTAGGGATTTTAGACAAGTGTGAGAGTCATCTTTTAAGTTGCTAGTGTGTGATTTCTTGAAGTGATTCTTTGCGATATGCGATTAGGCCAGAATTGTTTTTCTTGGTTTTTACTTGTTGGTATTTTCCCTTTTTGCTTTATCAACATTTAAATAAAAAAAAAAAAAAAAAAAATCTCTTTCATTTTCTTGTTTTGTTGAAGAGTGTGATTCTGCATTATTAACTAGGGAAAAGATTTTGTTTCATAAGTTATTTGCATTTTAATTAGATCATAATTAGCTCATAGTCGAGTGAAATTCCTTTTGAGTTTGTTGTCCAAAATTTTAGAATATTATAAAAAAAAAAAAAAACAATTTTGTAAAGTTGTTGAAATTTTGCATTAAGTAAAAGTTTTTGTTTCCAGCTTTTTATTCATTTTTTCTTTCGTCTTTTACACATCATCAGTTTCACTTTCATACCCTTTGACATACGACAAGCCATAAAATTAACACTAAATCTAAAATTTATTAGAATTTTATGTTTGTTGGGTTAACCAACTAGTTCAGGATTAGGGCCTTGGATTAGGTTGGAGAGGAAACTCTTCAAGGCCATTTAAAATCAAACATTGGAGTCTGAGTTAGGGAGTGTCTAAGTCCAGTATCATGAAATTTATCCAGGACCCCCCTCTAACACAGGGGATAAACACGAGTTCACGTGCAGAAAGGTAGCGGAGATAACCCCTCCAAAGCTGGACCAATCGTAGTTGAGAACACATATAGAGGGATTTTTTTGGGATTCCGTCGATTTCATTTGACATGGGGCTTCATGGGTCTCAAATCCATTCAATATCCTCAGTTGTCTTCTGGACCACTTGCTTTCGATACCCTTGATAGGCCTATACTGTGCAAATGATACAGACTGCTCTGTATCTCTTCTTGCACAAGGATGGCTAAAGGGTTGGGACAATTGTAATATGAAATTGGGCAGAGTTTATTTACTCTATTTTCTCCTCTTCCAAATGGGACCCCTAACCCTTCTTTTATAGGCTAGAAGAAGCTAGGTATTTGGACAAACCCTCGACCATGCATGGTCGGGAGTTTCAGTTAACTCACCCAAAGTTGTGTGTTCTTTCGGAAAATTGTCTTTTTTCATGTTTTTGTCAGTCCATGCGAGTTGTTTTAGGTCAGATAGCATGTACACACGTGCAGTAATGGATTAGGGCATGTGGGCCCTTATAAAAGAATTTTTTTAAAGAGTTGTTCAGCAATGCTTTGGCAAAGAAGGGATTTGAGATGGCCTGATGCTAGGTAAGCATGTATGGTGAAAATTAGGGTTATAATAGATGCCCCCTAATGTGTGAGGTCAAAAGAGCATCTGATGGCCAAAATACATTACCAATCTTTACTGACGTGCCGAACAAGTGAGCCCAGGGACCAAGAACTGGGAGGCGTCGTCTTCAAAATAAAAAATGTCTCACCGAGGCGGGCATACCCATGCTCGGGATAAAATAGAATCATGGATACCAATCAAATACACTGTAGATCCATGTCAAATATCTATATAAAGTGTATCCATGAACAATACACAATGGAGCTACATCTCGAAATCAAAAAGATATACATATAGAGTATCCATCTTCTAGAAGCTGATACGGCCTGATGGCTGGAGATGAGATCTTCAGAGCTCGAGCAACAACTTCAAAATTTTAAAAACTCTAGGTAGAAGTGTAATATGAGTGTACGACTTCACTACCCAGAGGTCTTCGACGGCTCGTCGGTCATGGACTAGATAATTTTGATGATCAGACTGAAGGCTTCATTGATTTCGAGCAAGGACTTGATTGGACATTCAGGATGGCTGGGTATGAGGGCAAGAGATAAATTGCAAAGGGGCCGATGCAGGCTTGGTAGAAAATTCCCTTGGACAAAAACATGACAAATGATGAAACTTAGGTAGCATGGCATTAATCATAAGTTCACGAAGCAGGAGGCAACGCAAACTCTCCATATGTTTGGAAGAATAACCAAATGGAGGAGGACACAACTCTATGTAGCGAGAACAGCTTCCTAAGGTCGTACTACATCCCAAATATTGACGAACAAATGAATAGATGTGCTTTATTCAAGGGCGACTCATTATGCTACCAATAAAGAAAATACTTTTCCCTTCCTCTTTTTGGGGTATATTTGATTTTTTTTTTCTTTTTCAATAATTTTGGAAAAAAGAATAAAGGAATGTTATGTTACAATGGAGGAACGAGTGTGAAAAACATACAAGCTCAAGGCACAAGGACAAGAATGATGTTCAGAATAATGATACTCGGGAAAAATCCTCCGGGAGCCAAGGGTGTTAAGACGCAGAAGCAAAGTGCTACAAGGCTGGCATATAAGGTATGCAAGTGCGGTTAACAAAACACACAATGGTAACGTCCTTCGATGTAAGTTTAACGAGCCCAGAGAAGGTAATCTCGGTGGTTTTTCATATTTAGAGAGTCTGAAAAAACATAAAAGGAGACTCCATTGGGGTACCTTTTTCGAAGATAGTCTAGTCGGTTCGAAAAAGGGGTAAACTAGCATCGACAAGATGTCTATTCAAAACCATTTTAACGAGTGTGATAAGGATAAGATCACTCGACCATTTTTTCATTTTTAAGGAGTCTAAAAAGAGCTTAACTATGGACTGCATGGGGGTTTCTTCTTCGTAAGTTTAGTCCCTCAGGCCCGAAAAAGGGATAAAATTATACCTGAGAGTACTCTTCTAGATAATTGAAGTTCCATAGAGTATACCTTTGTTCGTACAGTTGACCGTCCAAACCGAAAAAGGGGTAAACTACCGTCGAACAGACGTGACTTCAAATTTTAGTTTAACGAGTGTGAAAGGCCACAAGATCGATCGAAAATATTTTCATGTTTATAGGGTCTGAAAAGGGCTTAAAAGAAGACCCGTTATTTTTTCGGAGTCCTGAGGGTGAGGTCAAGAGCGAAGAAGAATCATGCAAATGAGGCTCAAACTCGTATTCAGGAAAAACTACAAGGACTCCGAAGCCTACAGTGTTTTAGAGATAGCATAGATACCATAATGCAACCAGGATCTACCTAGGGCATCCATGTTCCGGTAAGCTCTACCACCAAGTTGCGACACTTCTAAAGCATCTATGATGGTTCTGTGTCACAACCTAATTGGATTGATCCTATGGAAAAGGAAAAATAAAAAAAGGTACAAAAGTCAGGGTAGAAACCTAACCTATATGCTCAAGTTGATCCTCAGAAAAAAAAAAATCACGAACCGTCGAAAATTACTCAAAACTCCAAAAAATTGTCCCAATACCCAATCAAATCCCTCCTATGCAACTCCTGAGTCACACTAAATGTTTTTTGGTATAAATAAAATGATAAGGGAGGCCAAAAAAGTGACAAAAAGAGGCCAAAAAGTCTATAAATAGAAGTTGGCAGCTCATTATCACCATCGTTGATTTGGAAATTGACTATGGAGCCAAAAGACCCCCTTTGTCAAAAGCGGTGATTCCAGGAGCTACAGTGGATGAAATGAACTTCTGTCTGGACCAAGTAAGTACAAACTCTCTTATATTACAGTTTATGTCTTTTTTTTGCACTGGGTTTCATTTTTTAGGGGGGCGTCGACCTTTAAAAGGTCATCCCTAGGTCCACACGGGCTGTCTCAGGACAGGCCGCATGTACATTCAAGCAGAGTAAAATCTGCACACATGTACATGCGACTGTCACCATGACAACACGTGTGGACCCCCTTATTGAATGAAAAAGGATTGAAAAGAAAGGGTTAACCCTCCCGAACCTTGGTGTTTTGTAGTATGTATGTCCATTGGAGAGAAAGAGAGCATGAAAAGGTGAATGAGTTGGTCGGGGAAGACCCCAATGCTATGGCTACCTTGATGCAATGTGGGTTACTTAAGTTTTTTCTATCTCCTTTCATGCAGGCACAACTTAGGCTACTGAATTCCTTGGTTGACTACTGGCATTCGGATGCAGAGGCATTCATGTTAGAGGGGCAGTCATTGGTGCCCACGGTCAAGGATATTTACTTTTTCACTGGCCTCTCTAGGAGAGGGGAACTAGTCAATTTCTGGACTTTTCCTTTTGGGCCGCATAACATAGTGGAATTGATAGGCCTATACTGTGTAGATGATACATACCATAATTATAAACTTTTTCCATTTTTCTAATGACTTTGGGCATATGAGGCTCATCACATGACTTTGTGTATAAGATAAGGGAGCTTAAGATTAATAAAAAGAAAGAAATATATTAAATTTTCAATGGGAATATGATAATAAGGGTAAAAGTGAATGAGGTGATGGGACCAAGGAATTTACATAAGTGTTAAGGCTAGATATAGGATTGGGATATTTGTTGATTTTGACTCATGGAGGTGTTGATGGGCGAAATTGACCGTCCGTCAATTGGGAGAGTGGAACCGGTCTGGGGTTGTCTAAATAACCCAAGTCGTTTGGAATGGACCACCCTGACGAGTTTAACGGCTCCATTGGCCGCTCTAAGGTCTTTCAAGAAAACCAAAGAGAGAATTGATCTGAGCTAAGTAATCTAACTAAACTG
>ML796841.1:103614-123338 GCA_009831015.1 Picea engelmannii
CTTTTTAGGGCAATTAAAAAAAATTGAATTGGCTGCCAACAGGAGGACATGACTATTTTGGATGATTAGTCAAGTGAAGGCTTTAGGTGATGGGAACTTGACAGAGCTGAGGAAGAAGTTTTAAAATATGAGTGGAAAGATAGCACAAGGACAAGAGGTTTTGGAAAAGTTAATACAAATCAGCATGTGATAACAATATAGATGAAGATATGATTGGAAATGATGACATTGATGCTCATGATATGGCCAATCCTTTCAACATCAATTCCGAGTTGGATGAAGAAGAAGACTAATGATATGGAAATGTGGTTGGCCTTGTTCAGTAGATAATACCTTATTCTTGACACCAAGAGAAGCTCATTCAGGTTTATAGACTCAAATACGACTCACGAAAAGAATTTGACAATCAAACGAAAAAAATTGAAAAATAGATGTGAAGGAGATGAAATTATGTAAATGTAAATGTAAATGAGATGATACAAGTAAATGTATGACTATAAATCTTTGAGCTCTTCTCTTGGTGCATTGTGTGGGTGCTTGATATATGTTTTCGTTGGCACGTCCAACTGCTTGGGTGCTTCTCTCTCTTTGTGTTGGTTTTAATTTGTATAGTGGGGTTAATCCAACATGCTAAGGATCATGAACAATCATGGATACATGATAATGTGTTAGATGAATAACTCTAAGAAGTCGAACCAAATGTAGGAGACAATGTTATTGATGATGATATAGGCGATGATATGATTGGAAATGTTGACATTGATGATGATGTTGATATGGCCAACCCTTTAAACATCAATTCTAAACTGGATTATACAAATTTTGAGTTGGATGAAGAAGAATATTAATGATTTGGAAATGATGTTTTAATTTGGCCCCGCACAGAGTGACCTGTGAATGGGGCCAACGTTGAAATTTTTTCAATTTCTACTTATATGCATTGAAATTTGACATGTTTGTAGTAGATGCATGTGTTGATGATATGGGAGGTTTTCCAGACTCAAATATGACTCACGCGAATAATTCAACAATGAAACGATATTACTGATTTTTTTTAAACTATGCTTCTCCAAGTCATGCACATGGTATGCTTTAATAGCTCATGTACCGTGCACGATGTATAAAACCAAGAGAATCTCATGTGTTCATGGTTGCTATATGTAATGGGGTTATTGTTTCAAGGGCTAGCCATGTCAAGGTTCATAGGGATTAGGGGGTACACAGTGTTGAGGACCATAATAATTAGTGGTCATAGCATATTGTGGCTTAGTGGTTAGTGGCCATAGTGCCTTATGGCCGATCAACATGATTGTTTGGGTCATAATGTGTGAGGGAGTGATTGGGTTAAGGGAGACCATTTAATTCAAGGTTCATGGAGATTGGGGGGTATACTATGTAAGGGCACTAAGGTTGTGTTTTCACCCGGCCTCTTGGCCCTCCTCAAGTTAGCAGCACAGAAAGGTATATATAAATGTCATATTTATGGGCACTCCAAGCTCTATATTGAATGGATACTAAACGCCATGCTCACTAGAGACAAATTTGGAAAATGCAATGTGGGGAAAACTTGGATACAAGGAAGATAATGACACTAAAACCAAAAAAACATCGGGGTTAATGAAACTAAAACCAAAAAATATCTTTGTGGATAAAAATTGAAAATGAGAGACCAAACATAATGATACTTTTTCTAAGAAACAAAGTTCAAATTAGAGGATTTAGAAATCGGTATGGTATCAAACAAATGGAATACAAAAGAATGTGATAGAAAATATGGGGTTAGTCATAGTGTATTAGTAGGGTCAATCTATTATGATGTTACTATGTTCATAACCATAATGTATTCATTTGTTAGTGTGTTTGAGGTCACACTATGTTCACTAGGGGTGATCGTTTCAAAATTCATAGGGATCAGAGGGTATACCATGTTCAGGATGATAGGGATTGGGGGTTAACATATAATAGGGATTCATTAATGTTTTCTAAGTCATAATTATTAGGGGGTGATTGAATCAAGGATCATTAAAGAGATCAATGATCAAATTCTATTAGGGGGGCTAGTGTGTTCAAAGTAATAATGTATTAAGGGGTCAGTGTATGAGAGGGTTAGTGTGTTTGACATCATAATTTATTAAGGGGTTAATGCATTTATAGGGGGATGGTGCATTTGAGATTATAGTTTCTTAGGGGGTTCATGTCTTCAAGGTTTTTATATGCAAGTGGGTGATTGGAGTTTCAACGGTTAGCCATGTCAAGTTTCATATATAGGGATTAGGGGGTACATAATGTCCAAGACCATAATTATTAGTGGTCATAGAATATCAGTGGCTTAATTTGTTTTTGGTCATAAGTTATTAAGGGGTTATTGCATTAGGTTTCATATGAATTAAGTGTCAAGATGTATCAAGGGGTTAGTATGTTCAAGGCCAATATAGTGTCTTAGGGGTTAACATTGTTTGGGTCATAATGTGTGAGGGAGTGATTGTGTTAGGGGAGACCATTTAATTCAAGGTTCAAAGAGATATCCCCGCTGATTATAAGGGTCTTAGATATCCCTAATAATTCTGCCAAGCACGTTCCCTTGGTTGTGGTTTCTCTAGATAGTATATAGGGACAGTGCCAATCTCATTAATCCATTCATGTGCGTCAATAATTAAATGAATTTGGCTACCTTAATAGGGTCATATTTACTCTCATCATTTACCTGTGCTTGGTTGAATTTCTTCACTATGACATTCAAAGCACTCAGTAGAAATCACATTGCGTCAGCATCCGCAGGGACCATCATAATGATTTGTTTTAATTAAATATCTAGATTCCCCTTCTCCATACCAGTTCTGAGTCGAGTTTTCTCGGCCTAAGAAAATCCCCCACGAGGGGACATTCTACATCCGTAGCCCAATCGACATGCAAAAACCTGCCCTCAACACAAGAGCAGCTCGGGAAGATTCTCGACTACCCACGAGTTTAATACGTAGACCCCTAGGCCCATCCCTCGGATACAATCCTTTTCTCCAAGTTACAGATACATTTTTCTAACTTCCCTTACCTACATTGTTCTATTGACCAGAGGTCGTTCACCTTTGAGACATGATGCAGTTATAAGTATGATCGAGCATGGACGGTACTCGGTCCTCCATATTTTTAATGGTTTTCGAGGGAGCACTGGACACCGCAAGATGTGTGGTTCTCTTCCATCTATTGGACTGTATCTCTGGTTGAACCAATTTCAGGGTGGAAAATTTGTTAAAAATAAAAGATAAGTCTTCCCAAGGCCCTCGACGACGTCTCCATATTTCCTAACGTTGTCATCCACCACCATGTCCTGATTCGGGAATATTAACCTGATTCCCTTTCGATGTTCATGCAGAGTGAACCCTTGATACATGGCTTCCCCATCTCTTAGGATCGACTAAAACATGTCCAAGTGTTGCACACATGGAACCTTTCCCCACTTCAGTCTTCAAAGTTCTCATTTGAAGACTGGAACCAAGATCTACACCGGGGACACTTGTCAATATCATGAAAACAAAATATATATTAAATAATATATTCATATAACATATAATATAATATATAAAATATAACATATAAAATAATATATAATATAAAAAATATTATATAATATATAATATTTATATATTATATTATAATATAAAATGAAAATATTTTATATATTGTAAACATATATATAACATATATATGTTATAAGTATGATACAATCACACAACCGATGATTAACATTGAACCCCATTTGCACAAAACCCGACCCCTAATCCCATTCAGACTGCATACAACCCATCGCCTGAACCCATTCGCATTTTCCCGACCACATTCATACAACCCCATTGGAGCTAGTTTATATGGTCATTCATTTTTCCTCGACATCCTCTTCCAAACAAAACCCTCGACCCTGCATCCCCTACCAAATGTTGCACAAAGGCAGACAGAGACCCCACCTAGTTTC
Source organism: Picea engelmannii (assembly GCA_009831015.1). Taxonomy (NCBI): domain Eukaryota; kingdom Viridiplantae; phylum Streptophyta; class Pinopsida; order Pinales; family Pinaceae; genus Picea; species Picea engelmannii. The sequence continues at coordinate 107,582 of ML796841.1, forward strand.
CAAATGAAAAAGAGATAGATAATGAGGCCTTCCACAAAGATAGAGGGGTGTCACAAGAGACATGATGACCCCACCAAGGATCCACAAAGACAAAGAGCTACAAAGCAGCAAAGTAGATTAACAATGATTTCCAACTCAATAAATTTTCCTCACTCTGTCCTTTTCAAATTTCTCATTTTTAAATGTCTAGGGAACACATGCATCATCATTTTAATGAGACATTATGTATATTAAAGATAGGAAACCATGTTTGAATTATATATTCTACAGATTCAAGTTAGGGCATATTCGAGTTTGAACTTTTGTTCCTAGGGTTTGCTTGGTCATAATGTTTTCAGAGGGATATTGCAATATGGTCATAAAATATGTTGTAATGTTGTTATAGGATAATTTTGTGGGTTGTATCCTTATGATAGAATGAGATCTGAACATCTGTGGTGTTCCTCTCATAAGATACAAAGAAAGTGACAGTTATTGTTGTAGAAGGATTTTTTTCATTGTTATAACCCAATTTGTGTGAAATCAGTAAATAAGACCTAACTATCATCAATCTTGTGTTTCCATGATATGTAGTGTATCAAATGATTTATGACATATTACCTTATGCGAATCTCAAAATAAACTATCACTAGAAAATAAAGGTAGTTTGGATACAATGACCACTCTCAATTTCAAATGAAGGTATTCTCTTCTAAACACAAACAGGGTAAGTAAGCCTTGCATGCATAAAGACACACAGATCCCTATACCAATCCACCATTGGCTCTTTGATATCCTTGAGGAATTTAGATAATGAGTTCATAGAGAAGTTTGAACCCATATCTAGAAAGGAAAGGATGATGTGGCCAAAAATCCTAGTGTTGTGTCCACATGTAAGTATGCCAATCAAAGAAATTGTAAGACTCATGAAACCAATGATATACATTGCCTTCCTACCCAACATTGGCATATAAGTATTTTCCTTTTCGATATTGTCATGTATGATGCAAAATTAAGTTATAGGATGTTTAATGAGTTCAATACATGGGCATTGTACACACTATGACAACTTATGGCATAGTTATTATGGGTTTCTTGAACTACCCACAACCATTCTACTTCAATTGGATTGCCAAATTTCCTATGTTTGTTGGTGATTTAAACATAGTCATTGATGGTTCTTGGTTATTGTATTTAATTTGAGTTCCAAAATTTTGAAAAAAATCCTAAAGTTTATATTGCACACAAAGTGTGTGAATGGATACCTAAACTATTTGATTGCCAAATTTTTGATAGAATTCCTCAACAAATTATTGCATTCCAACATTTGAAATAAATCCTAAATGATGAGGAGTCATAAAATTAATAGTTTTTCTAGCTTTGTTTTTCCAAATCAAGGCTTTATATTGTAGCATTGGTGTTCCATAAATGAGTTGGAATTTGAATATTTAACATTCTTTGATACTATTTATCTTGGAGTTACTATTAAATGGGTGTTGATCCATAAATCTCTTAAAGACAAAAAAATCATCAATTAGATATGGAATGAAGGAATTGTGGTCCTCACATGTCCTATTAGTTTCCATCATCTATGGTAGTGTATAATATATCTTACCACTTTATTTAAGTAGATAAACTCCATATATGTCTTCATTTGTGTGTTCAACCAAGAAGAAACCAACTTCAACAATGTCAAACACCCTCCTTGTTGTTATAATAGATAAAAATGCAACACATACTGATTTTTGTTATTGTCTACAAAATTATATATTTGCAATAATAATATAGGTGGGAATTTTATATTTGATATAAGAGTTTGTATTATAAACACTTATCTTAGGTGCTTGGATATAATCTTTCTTATAGAGAAAACATTTTTCATAAGATTTAGTTTGTAATAGATAATCATGTAATGGGTAGTTTGATTTTATTCTCTTGTATAGCAAATCCCCATGCCAATCCACCATTGTCCCTTTCAGATCCTTGAGGCATTTAGATAAAGAGATCATAGAGAATTTTGAGCCCATCTCTAGAAACGAAAGGATGATGTGGCCAAAAATCCCAGTGTTTTGTCCATGTGTAAGTATACCAATCAAATAAATTGTAAGACTCATGAAACCAATCATAGCTATTGCCTTCCTACCCAACATTGACATATAAGTATTTTCCTTTTCAATCTTGTCATGTACGATGAAAATTTAAGTTATAACATGTTTAGATGAGCTCAATACATGGACATAGTACACACTATGACAACTTATGGTGTAGTTATTATGGGTTATTTGAACTACCTGTCGAGTGAAATATATTCTATCTATTTCGACATTATTGTCAACCTAGGGCCCATAGGCTTCGAGGTGCCAGAACTGTATGTGCAAGTCTAGAGCTCTAATCTAGCCTAGCCTAGCCTAATCTAATATAATGCCAATAAACTCAAATAATGAAGAGATTTAATTTAAATTTACAGAGTAATCTTCAGGTATGAATGGTGAGCTCATTATTCTAAGTAATCAAATATTGAAGAGAAATCTATCACCATGAACAATTATTCTAAGAAAGAAACTCTTTGAATAAGAAAACACTATTTGAATAATTAAACAATCCCTCAACATCAATTACTCTTATCTCACACTAATCTGCTACAGTCTATATACCTTGTGCAAAGATATTTGAAATCAGCTCCAATACTATCACTCTGGTGCTGGAAATAAAATTAACAATTTATGCAAATCTATAAACTCATAACCAATACTAATTAAAAATCATAACCCAAAATTGTAACTAGGACATAATTAAAAATCATAATTCAAATTGTACTCTGATCCTAGCATTCTAATGTTAAAAATAAAGTGAACAGTTTATGTAAATCGACAAGAAGTAATTGGCCTAATTTAATAAAGTAGATGTGGCTAAAAGAAACACTACACAAGTAACCAAACTATGGAATGATTTACAATTTTATAAACATAAACAAAGAGCTAGAAGTAAACAACTTATAAGAAAATGAATTACAACCTACACACAAGGAATTAGGAATCTGAATAAAAACAAGTAGACATGGACTCTATCTAAATTGTTATTCTGCAAGTGATTTACAATTTATGAAAAAGAGACATGATGGCATAATTAAACAATTTATAAGAAAATAACTACAACCTACAATCAGGATGTTAGAAATCAAAATATAAACAAGTAAACATGGACGCCCACAATGTTGGAGTTACTTCACACACACCTAGGATTTATTTTTCCTAAGGTTTTTCCTTGTTTATTAGTCATAATTAGTCATTATCCAGTTTCCTATATTTTAGGGGAGAATATTCTCTTCAGTTGACACTTCAGCTTGACTAGTTGAGTTGAGTCTATATGCTGCATTGGTTTTGTCACCATGCAACATTGGGATCATCACCATGCTAATGCGCACTTTCCTTGGGATCATCACTAGACTAGTGCATTACACTTGATTCCCTGAGTTAACTCCTCACTACTCTTTTTTCAGTCAGTTAATTGAAGACTAGTTGACTAGTTATCTCAACTATGTTCACTCTCGTAACTACCTGAGAGACTAGACTAGGTAGAAGTTCACTCTTGTAACTGTTGGTGTGTGTCCAGATCACTCTAGACCACCACTATGCCTCATTATTTACTCATGTATCCTATATCTATTGTAAATTATTCACTCTTTGAGTGTGGAATACAGTTAATGAGAATTCTTCCATTATTTCTCTCTTGCTTCTTCTTTCTCAATTTCTCTCTGCAAATGTGTGTAGTATTTTTTAGCTAGATCTATTATGTGCAGGTTCAACACATTTACATGGTATCAGAGCTGACAAACTACTAAGAAAAAGCTACACCAAATTATTTTTGCAGGTACTAAAGATTGAAGACAACAAAAAGATGGATTATTCACCAGAAATACTTCTCACGCCTCATAACTATTTGGAATGGAAGCCAAAAATTCTACTTATGCTCAGATGCAGAGGCTTGTACCAAATAATTATGGCAATGGAAGTAGAGCTTGATTCTGTTGATGAGAAAAATGACTTTCTCAATAGACAAGATATGGCCATAGGATGTATCCTATATTTTATTTCTCCCGAAATTCTCCATCAAGTATATGATGACTCGCAATAATTCACTCCAAATGATTTATGCAGTAGAATGGAGGTTTGATTTGGGAATAAGGAAGAATGCATGCAAAATGTTGACAAGATAGAGAATGTAAAAAAGCCACTGGAAGATAAATCATCTCAGTTTGAAGAGTCTTCTACACAAGTATCTACACAAATTTGTATCCCATTAATTGAAGACGATGTCTACTCCATTTCAGATTTTTTTTCTAAATTTCATGTGGAATATATCTGGCATGCATCTTAGGGGTCACAAGCAGACACTTTTCCATGCGCAATGCATGCATTTTAGTAGACAAAAAGAGAGCCTCGCACATCAGACACCATTCTGATATTTTTTTAGCCAAATTTGCAGAAACAAATTGTATATTTGAATTCCTGTTGGGAAAATAACCAATTTCAAAAAACAAATCGTCCGAAACAAAGTCCGGAAAGTGAAGTTATGATTATTTTAAAATCAACAAAATTTCAGCATTTTTCTGAAAACGGTCGCATGGTTTTCAAAATTTCATCCAAACTTTATTTGGATATTCTTCATTACAAGAAGATAAAGTGGATATGTTTGGACATATCAATGGTGCATATACTTCATCAGATTTGTGCAGACATCTACATCTTCAACAAAATGTTCAATGAGCACAAACTTGAACACTTACGAGGTCTTCTTGGAGTGAAGGACATGGTTTCTTAGCAACTGTTTTTTGTTCCTTCTCATTTTTATTTTTTGTATGAATTGTAATTTGAGGGGGGATTTTCCCATGAGGTTTTCCCTCTTTCCTCATTTATTTAAATGTATCTTTTGTAATTGGGTACCTAACATGGCCTCGTTGTCGGGACCCATTCTTTATTTTCACCATAATGATGTTCAGGGGGGGTGTTGGAGTTACTTCACACACACCTAGGATTTATTTTTCCTAATATTTTTCCTTGCTTATTAGTCATAATTAGTCATTATCCAGTCTCCTATATTTTAGGGGAGAATATTCCACCTAGAGAATATTCTCTTCAGTTGACACTTCAGTTTGACTAGTTGAGTTGAGTATAGATGTTGCATTGGTTTTGTTACCATGCAACATTGGGATCATCACCATGATAATGCACACTTGCCTTGGTATCATCACCAGACTGGTGAATTACACTTTATTCCTTGACTTAACTCCTCACTACTCTCTATCCAGTCAGTTAACTGAAGACTAGTTGACTAGTTAGCTCAACTAGGTTCACTCTCGTAACTACCTGAGAGACTAGACTAGGTGGCAGTTCACTCCCGTAACTKCTCGTGTGTGTMTAGATCACCCTATACCACCACTATGGCTCATTATTTACTCATGTATCCTATATCTATTGTAAATTATTCACTCTTTGAGTGTGGAATACRATTAATGAGAATTCTTCCATTATTTCTCTCTTGCTTCTTCTTTCTCAATTTCTCTCTGCAAATGTGTGTAGTATTTTCTAGCTAGATCTATTTTGTGCAGGTTCAACACATTTACACACAAGTGCTCTATAATGCACACACAATTCAGGAAGTGAGTTGTAAGTTAGAGAAGATACACAGGTGTTGTAGAAAAGATATAAAATGATCTTACTCAAGCATTTTCAGATATTACTTGGCTAAATAAAGATAGAAGGGAATATCACCCTATTTTTGTATCCATCAAAATGTGTTTCCTAATCCACAAGTATTTATTACGAGTGCTTAGGATGATGTTTTTATAAATGAAATTTTGCTTAAAAATTCAATATTTATTTAATTTTCTAAATATAATAGATGCTGAAATAAATATAGAGACATAAGTAAAAACACCAAGTCAATAATCAACACAAATGAGACATAAATAAATCATTTATTCCATTCCAATTTATCAAAAGAATCGTTCTCTTTACGAAATTCCCTAAGGAAGTTTGGACCAAAGTCAAACTTAGATGTCCCCGATGAAAACCACACAAAAGGACTTCTGACATAAAGTAAAAAACTGAACTTTAAAAGCTAGATCAACTTGCCACAGATTGTTGCCCACTCGACTTTGTGTTACAAGGGAAAAACTCTCTATGGCCAAGGGTAAACCACAACAAACAGGTATGACTGCAGAAACCAACTCAATTCCAACATGTTCTATATAAATTAATGTGCAATACGAGGAAGACGTTCCACCATTAAGCACTTTGACTCAAAGATTTACACCTGCAAGAAGTTGTCAACAAACAAGCGATGAATGTATATAGTGACAAGATATAAAATTAATTAGCACATCAGATAACACAATCCATTAATAAACATTACAAACATTCCCATGGATAATAATCATATATTTGCAATATATTGATAGGACAGGAAAGGAGTATTTCTATTACTAATTGATCAACAGAAGTATCAACATTACAGACTTTCTTGTCGGCACGGTTCGAAACCAAGAAACAAAGTTCCTTCCAACTGGTTCTCCCCCACTTCAATCCTCCACCAAAGGCAAGCTCATAGAAAAGAGGTAATGAGGTCCTCTTGACAATAAGGAAAGATCTTGGGGGCTAAACACTGTGTTCAGACTTGAGGGACAAAGTGATGCAAACTCAATATGAAGTAATTTCTCCAAAGTAACTTTGCTCTCAAAGTTGAATGCTTTCTCCTCTTTTTTTTCCATAGCTCAAAATTGTGCTCTTATAGCCTCCAGAATGCAACTGAAGGGCCGAGTTGGAACATTTCTAGTATATGGAAACCCAACCTCAGAGATCAGAGATCATTTGTCGTGACATGGAAACCCAACCTCATTTTGTATTTTCTGGCACAAATCTCGATATACGCAAGTTGTAGTGGAGAATCAAGCGTATACGCATCTTGCAAAGAAGTTAGGGAGCATATATGTGGAAAAATATATATTTTTGGCTCTAGATTTATCAAAAAGGGGTTGATAAGTATGCATAGGGAAATGGAAAAAGGCCCTCTGTGAAAGATAGCAATGGTGAGGCAAATCTTGCTATAACAGATGCCCCCTAATATGTGAGATCAGAGGATTATCTGCGATGGACGAAATACATTATAAATAAACTAGAAGTGGAGTGGTAGAGAACCAGCTGGATGAAATCAATTGCTCATTACATTATGTACTTACTTTGCATACATGGCTGCCAAGAATACAATGCAAATCCATGTGGAAAATATACCAACAAGTGTTCATGGCCATGAATAGGAAAGTATAAATGCAGTTACATGTCAATAGTTATCATAGTCATGAACAAGGTCCAGTGAAACCAGTCTCAAAATCAATCTGAAGATATTTGTATACCATGGAGTACAATCTAATCTCCCATGATCGTTGAAGTCAAATAGCTACTGGTCCAATGAAATGAAAGCAACAACTTAGGAAAGTTGTGTCCACAAAGTGATGTCTTCAAGTCTTCAATACAATCCGCCAATGGTGCAAGTCTACATCATGTGAATAAATGAGTTGAGGTTGAACACGATGAGACATTGTTTGATTACCAGTCATTGAGGTATACTGTTAACAAACATGAGACAACCTACCAATGATGAAAGTAGGTATCAAGGCACCGAGTACATCTCTACAAACATGAATAAAGGAGATGGTGTCGAACACTTGAGAGATCCATTGATCGGGAGACATTGATGTATTTCCATCTATCAATGGCGAGAGAGGTTGCCACTAATGATTGCAAGCCTCAAGGTACTCATAAAACTCTAGGTATCGTATCCATAATACATGAGTTGAATTCGATGGAAAGAGACCCACTGAAAGGAGAGCATTAAGGAATCTCTCATCAGTCAACATGAGGAACAAAGCAAGAACTTCATGATTTGGTGGAGATCATACGAAGAACATGTTCACAAACCAATGACTATGTGTGTCTTTCAAGTGTGCCAAATGCAAGCGGTACACGAAAAAGACCCTCTGAATAGCAGCCAATGATGAAAAATGTTGACAAAGGCGAGGAAACGACCAATAAGGCTAATGTCATCCAAGACACTACACAAATCTGAGAGTGTGAATAGATGTCCTGCCATTGAATACAAGGGAAACCACCCAGTCAACGACCTATGATGAAATGTCAATTGCTAGGTTCAAGGTGACCTACCAATGATGAAAGTAGGGCCAGGGTGCATCATAAGACCAAAGTATCATGTGATTATGAGACAAATTGAGGGTATGGCCGACATGCAAAGTCAAGATTTCTGAGGAGTGTCTGACACAGGTTGATAGAATTTCTTTGAACAAGAGCATGAGACATATGGTGGACTATGACAACATAGACTTAATGATGTGACAACTAGATGCAGGAGGCATCCATAATGTTCTCTATAGTGACTGGAAGATTAACCAGTCACTAGAGAAAATTTTGTAATGAGATTAGCTTCCTAAGGCCATGCTAAACCCAAAATTATGATGACACAAGGACTCAATAACTTTGTTCTCTGTTCAAAGGTGACACGACTGTTACCAATTACAATATAGTACTCCCTTACTTCCCATCTTTTTTTTTTTTTTCATAACAAGTGAATGCTATGATACAAAGGAGGGAATGAGTGTCGCAAGTAAGAAAAACTAGTTTCAGTAGTGGAACGTACCTATGCTCAATGTAAGGAAATGCATGCAGGAGATGGACACTCTGGGTGATGTTCCCTACAGGGTATAGGGTGTCAAATTGTGAAGGATATAAACAAGGCTCTAGTTGGTTGAGGATGCAAACTGCTTGGGCCATGGTTTATAAAGCAAAGCAAGAACCGGCTAAAGGCTCAATACTGCAAGCAAGGGCATGAGATGCAATCACAATTTAACGCCAAAAAATGTCCTTCTTTATATCATTTAGTCTACTTGGTGTGAAAAAGGGGTAAAATTGTGCCAAATATACGTCTTTTCAAATCCAATTTACGAGTGTGAATAGGACAAGTTCACTCGGCGACCTTTTCCATTTTTTATAGCAAGTCGGAAAAGAGCTTAACTAAGACTCATGATCTTTCAAATCCAATTTTAACGAGTGTGAAAGGGACAAATCACTTGGCGATCTTTTCAATTTTCAATAACGAGTTGGAAAAGAGCTTAACTAAGACTTGTACTTGGTTCTAATCAACATGTAAAGGGGGAGGCCAAGGTTCCCGTCCCGACCTTCTGTCGAAATTCAGTATCCTACGAATAGCTAACACAAGCTTGGGAAATCCCAAATCTCTCCAAGTCAAGGAGGAGAAATTGCTAACAGAGTACATAGTCTTTTTTATGGTTTTAATAATGTCTCTTAATGGAAAAGACATAGGCAGAGGCATTGGATGCCCCACAAGACCATCCCAATCAAAGGGAACCTCGTCAAGACTTGGAGGGAGAAAACTCAGGAAGAGTAAAACTCTCTCTTGTTCAAAAGGTGAAGTAATAGAACTGCTAAGGACATGGCATAGAAGGTATAGAACCAGAACCAGAAGAGCGGGATCAACCAAAAATTGCATTGGCACGACCACTTCCTTAGACTTGTCACTCTCCAAGAGAAGAGTGGGGTCAATAGAATATTGCATCAATATGACCACTTCCTCAACCATTGGTTGAATAGGATGTGAGACAACAAGGTCAAGAGGTGCATCACCCCAAAAAATAGGAGTGTTGTCGGTCGAAGATTGCATTGACACGATCGTTGGTTGAGAAAGATGTGAGACAACAAGGTCAAGAGATGCATCACTCTCGAACATAGGAGAGGTTTCGGTCGAAGATTGCATCGACATGACCACAGGTTGAATGGGATGTGAGACAACAAGGTCAAAGGACACATCAACCCATAAGGGGAAAGGGGTGTCAGCCAAAGATTTCATCGTCATGACTATTGTATCAACCAAAGAAGGAACAGAGTGTTTTGAAACCATATATGTCTCAGAACTCGAAGGGCCCTTAGGTGAGCCCCATGCTTCCGGTATCCCAGCAGTAATAGGACACAAATGAGTAAGGTGAAATCCTTCACTAGTCCTACAAAGGAATATAGGCTTATGTCTGAGACGTCTAGGATTCTCAATCATATGAATGCCCCCAACATGACTTACAATGGTTGGTTACATGCTCCCAACATGACTTGCAGAGGCTAGTAGAAAATCTCCAACATGACTAGTAGAGGTTGGTGATGGATGTGCAGTGTGACTAGCAGTGACCAGACACGTGCCCCCAGCATGACTTGCAACGGCTGGTTGCAGGTCTTCAACATGACTCACAGAGGTTGTTGACCAATATCCAACATGACTAGTAGAGGTTGGTGATATAATGCCAGTATGACACGTAGTGACTGGACTTCTGGCGGTGGTGAATTGTGGCATTTGAGTCCAAGGTGCATGGAAAGATTAGTTCTGATAAATTGCAGGCCAGGAAGGATCCTGGTTTACACCTTGTCCCTGTCTGACAGGACAGTATCCTCCTCCATACTGATTCATAAATGGTTGTAAGGGCATCGTCACCGAGGAAGCCACTTGCAAAGAGGAAGTGACATGACAAGTGTTACTCAAGTGAGGACATATGTTTCCCCCATGCAAAGGAACTTCGTGAGGGGGCTTGGCCATACTATAAAAATAACTCCCCCTAGATGAAACATTGGAGGACAGATGAAGGTCCTCCATGGGAAAAGTGTTCATAGGAACCAACATAGCGGAAGAAGGATAAGTGGACGGAATGTGATAAGTAGAATAATTGCTTATTTGAGCACTTACCTCTCGCATATGGGACTCGTAGGAAGGAAGATTCCAACCTCCTACCGTAAGAGGTGTTTGAAGGATATGACTCTCACCAAACAAAGAGGGATAAGAAGGAGGCATCATGCCCCCAGACCCAAAACTTGTATTCGCATAAGGAGAAAAGACAGAGGATGGTAAGTGCGAAGACATATCAGACATACCATGAGAAAAATGATTAGAGACCCAAGGCGTTGACTGAGTACCATAATTTTGCATACCATTATAAAAAGTGGACGGATCCATCCCCATGAAATGAGTGGACATCATGGGGGGGTAGCAGTAAATGAGGGAGCAAAAGGAACTCCATTGTCCATGATAATGAAGACTCAGTATAGACTCCTAAGGCCAACTAGTAATCAAAGAGCACACCAAAAATTCAAACGGCCAATATGCATGAAAATGAGATAAAGTGGTTGAGTGGTCTCCCTCGCTAAAGAAGGTATGGCTCATCCAGGAGGGACCTGAGACTCCCTGCTAAGTTTGGAGGTAACACAATTATTTATAAGGGCCCTTGTAGGCTTAAAAACCAGTCAGTCAGATCCCTCCTGAGAGGTAATATTCCATAAAGGTTGTGTGTTGTCTAACCCCTATCTGACTCAGGATACAAGAAAAATAACCCCTATAAGTAACCGATGAGAAACCTAAATCAAGCAACTACTCAACCGTTGTATAACTGATGCACGGGCAAACAGTTGTAAACCTGGATTACTGTATGGGCAAGGTTGCAAAGACTGAAACCTTGAAAGTACCGCCTCTCAAAGAGGTATGGATACTAGAAAGATCCCCAAATATGAATAAATCCATAGAAATATCTTTGGAGCTAGGTGAGTATCCGAGGGTTATCCCTTCAACAAACTTCATGCGACCTCGTTCTTAACTCTAGTGTGAGCAAAGCCTCCTGATATTACCAATTATACAATGGATTTCTCAACTCCTTGTCTTAGACACATATGTTGATTTAATTTCCTTGGAGAAGTTTACTCACAAAATCCTATTCCAAGGCACTAAATCCTAGGCTAGTTTGTGCACCCTAAAGAATAAAATTGTTACTAATCAATTTTAGTTTAAAGCGTAAATTTTATTGGTCGTGATTACTAAAAAAGGTATGGAAATGAAACTGATGGTGTTATGACTCTGCATCAAAATAAAAATAGATATAATGCAAAGCCTAACTTTAACTTTTCAGTGAATGATATGCTAAATAAAAAAAGTGCAATCTTCAATTTTAACTCTGCAACTCAAAAGTAAAATGCAATCTTTCGATAAATGTGCTAAGCTAATGATAAAGGTTCCAAGACAAAAATACCAACCAATGCAAAATACCTATGTTTTTTGTATTTTCAATGTATTAAAAAGAAAATGCATGAACTAATAAGCGACTTGATATATAACTTCTACTGTGTATAAAATCAATCACTCAAGCATAATACCAAACAGCTAAGCAGACAACCCAATGACCAAGGAAAAATCAAAAATGAAAAACAAAGAGAAAGACGTCGCCCAAAAATTCAACTCCAAACAGGGTTCCTGTCATCCTAGATAATCTCAATAGGCACCACAGAGACCTAAGGAGGCTCAGTGATCCTCAAAACCTACCCAACAATCACTAAACCAAGCAAGAAAGCAAGGGTAAGTGGTATACACAAGTGTTCAAGAGAAAAGGACATATATACGCCTCTTGCAGTGGAACAACAAGCGTGTATATGCAGTTGTCAGGGTAAAAAGGGCATACATCTTTTAAAACAAGGCTAGGCAAGGGTAAAAGGATGAAAAACTCAGACCCAAAGTGAACAGATTCTTTCCAACTATGATACGACAAGAAACACAAAGGAAAAAAAGCAATGTAAGAAGAAAAAATACTTCAACCCTTAGAAGGAAGATCTCTCCCCAGTGGAGTCTCCAATTCTATTACAAGGGACAAACTCTCTATGGCCAAGGGTAAACCACAACAGACAGGTATGACTGCAGAAATCAACTCAATTCCAACATGTGCTATATAAAATAATGTGCAATACGAGGAAGAAGCCTACCTCGATCCAATCGTTTGATGACATTCCACCATTGATCACTTTGACCCAAAGCTTTACACCTGCAAGAAGTTCTCAACAAACAAGAGATGCAAGTATACAGTGACAAGATATAAAATGAGTTAGCACATCAGATAGCACAATCCATTAATAAACATTACAAACATGCCCATGGATAATAATCATATATTTGCAATATATCGATAGGATGAGAAAAGAATATTTCTATTACTAATTGATCAACAAAAGTATCAACATTACAAACTTCTGTGTCGGCATGGTTCGAAACCAATAAACCAAGTTCCTTCCAACTGGGTCTCCACCACTTCAATCCTCCACCAAAGGCAAGCTCATAGAAAAGAGGTAATGAGGTCCTCTCGACAATAAGGAAAGAGCTTGGGGGCTGAACACTATGTTTAGACTTGAGGGACAAAGGGATGCAGACTCAATATGAAGTAATTTCTCCAAAGTAACTTTTCTCTCAAAAGTGAATGCTTTCTCCTTTTTTTTTCCATAGCTTGAAATTGTGCTCTTATAGACTCTAGAATGCAACTGAAGGGCCGAGTTGGAATGTGTCTAGTATATGGAAGGCCAAAGATCAGAGATATTTTGTCGTGACATGGAAACCCGACCTCATTTTGTATTTTATGGTGAAAATCCCAATATACACGAGTTGTAGTGGACCATCAAGCGTATCCGCATCTTGCAAAGTAGTTAGGGAGCGTATATGTGGAAAAACATATATTTTTGGCTCTTGATTTATCAAAAATGGGTTGATAACTCTACATAGGGAAATAGAAAAAGGATCTCTATGCAATATAACAATGGTGAGACAAATCTTTCTATAACACTCTGCACAATATCATTTATGAGTGATGAAATTTAATTCACAGATAGACAAGTCTACACAAACTATCAAAGATAGATCAACACCTCTGAAAAACAAGTGTCTGAATGATGTAATTCAATCATGAATCTTGTTGTCTACAATAGGACCCTACTATCATAAAAGAGAATTAGGCTTTCAATGAATTAAAGAATGAATGAAAATTGAATTATCTCATCAAAATTCAAGAGAAGACCTTAGTATGCTTTTCCTTCTATTCTCCTCTTGTTCCTCATTTTCCTTTTACCTTTAAGTAATTAGAATTAGTTGAAGTAGTTAAACTACTTATTTAGTTAAGTTAACTAAAACTCAACCAACTTTTAGTTAAGGGGGAAAAGTAATAAAATCATAATAAGGGTTTTTAATAAATAATAACTAGTAGGTGGGACCCCTTGTGACTCCCTTTAGTTATTTAACAAACATAACACAACTATTTAATCAATAAAACACATCCCTCCTTGTGGCTCCCATTATCACTTCCCATAATTTGACAATTTATATCAATGATAATTGAAATAATATCCAAAACAATGTATTACCCATGTATCCAAAAACATAGTGTGTTGTCCAAAATTTCAAAAGTCAACTGTTCTCAACAATGAATAAATAAAAACACTTAAAAACCATATTTGCCACTGTGGGAGGAAATATTTCCCTTGTTTTTGTTGTCACCCTTTGATCTCTTTGAATTTTCCTTAGCCTATGTGGAGCCTTTAGGCCTAATCTCACTGATCACATGAGAGCAATCATCTCTCAAATGCATGTTGGAGGACATGGATTTGGCAGTGTCATTTGAGGGTGAGGAGGGGGCAGCAACGACTTTTCCTTTGTCAGGAGCATGGTAGGCCTTTATTTTTAACCTCTTGCTTGCATGGGAATATTGTACTGGTGAGTGGATAGGGGAAGCTTGGACAATTTGATTAACAGGTGGAGGAGTAGGTAGAGATAAGTTAGGCCAGCCACGATGTTGGGAGACTGTCGGGTGGAAAATCTCTTTCCATTCATCATTTTCAAGGAATTCATGTTGTAGTGAGACATGAGGGGGCACTGGGATACCAGGGACATGCAGAGCTTGGAAGGGAGGCCTTTCTATCCTAGGTTGGACCACTCCTTGTCCAATCCAGTTAAAAAATCCATCTTGAAATAACTGGCCCAACTCTTGCGAGTCTGCATCAAAATGTATGGAAAACCTTGGCCTTCTAGGGCCCTTGTTCCAATTTCCTCTTCCTCGGTTACCCTGACCATGGATACCTTTGCTGAAAAATCTCATTCCTGTATGCATTATTGATTAGAAAATAGTTTCTTCAATTACATGACATCTCTTTAAATATGAAACAAAGTTTGGCTCGGCAACACATCAGACTCATGTAATCCAATCCATACAAATCGTTTAACAATTTTCAATGAGAAGGAGGTGAATAAGGGTTCTGGGATATGTGAGGGATTGTATTGAGCGAAAAGAATTAAAATGAAGGGGAATAGATCATGATTACTACTCAACAAATCATCAAACAATCTACGGTATCATAAATCAAAATAATACATCACTGTAATTCATCCCTGTGCGATCCTTTAACTTTCATAATACAAAATTTATCTTAACTATAATTAAATTTTAAGAGAAGGGAGTGGATAATGAATATGGGAAGGCGAGGGGACTTGTAATGTGCAAAAAGTGAAAGAATCGTAGGGAAATGAACGAATATTGTTCGTAAAATCAATTAAGTAATCCATAAAAACAACTATGTATTTAATACAAGGATACCAATCAGGGGTGATTTTAAGGATGGAAATTTATTTTAAAATGTAGGAACCTTGGCGAATATTACTAATCCTTCATATGCCAACTATAAATGTTTGGCGACATTTTTGTAAAAATATTCCAATTTCTAAGGATTTTATATAGTTTGTATAAAATTTTGGTGATTTTTGAGTTAAAATAATTTTATCCTATAGAATTTTGGCAAATCATTTTTAGAATAGCGAATATTTTTTTGGGAAAAACCATGGAAAATTAGCTCATGAG
>ML796841.1:132571-143098 GCA_009831015.1 Picea engelmannii
GTCCTCTGTTGGAATACCTATGTTGTCGAACAAAATATTGCATGCCAACATTTGAAATAAATCCTAAATTATGAGGAGTCATAAAACTAATAGTTTTGTTATCTTTGTTTTTCCAAATCAAGGCTTTATATTGCATAAATGGTTTTCCATCAATGAGTTGGAATTTGAAGATTTGACATTCTTTGATACTAGTTATCTTGGAGTTACCATTCAATGGGTGTTGATCCATAAATCTCTTAAAGACAAAAAAAATCATCAATTAGATATGGGATGAAGGAATTGTGGTCCTCACATTTCCTATTAGTTTCCATCATCTATAGTAGTGTAAAATATATCTTACCATTTTATTTGAGTTGATAACCTCCATATATATCTTCATTTGTGTGTTCAACCAAGAGAAAACCAACTTCAACAATGTCAAACACCATGCTTGTTGTTAGAATAGATAAAAATGCAACATGTACAGTGTTTGTTATTATCTACAAAATTATATATTTGCAATAATAATATAGGTGGGAATTTTCTATTTGATATACAGGTTTGTATTATCAACATGTATCCCAGGTGATTTCATATCCTCTTTCTTATAGAGAAAACATTTTTCATAATATTTATTTTGTAATAGAGAATCATGTAATGGATAGTTTGATGTTCTTCTCTTGTACAACAAATCCCAATACCAATCCACCATTGGCCCTTAGAGTTCATAGAGAAGTTTGAACACATCTCTAGAAAGGAAAGGATGATGTGGCCAAAAATCCCAGTGTTGTGTCCACGTGTAAGTATACCAATCAAAGAAATTGTAAGACTCATGAAACTAATGATAGCCATTTCCTTCCTACCCAACATTGGCATATAAGTATTTTCCTTGTCGATATTGTCATGTACGATGCTAAATTAAGTTATAGGATGTTTACATGAGCTCAATACATGGGCATAGTACACACTATGAAAACTTATGGTGTAGTTATTATGGGTTGTTTGAACTACCCACAACCATTCTACTTCAATTGGATTCCATTATGTCATCAACTCCTACACTAACCTATGTGATGTTACCAACTTTCCAAGCCAACTAATTACTAAATCAAAGGGAAAGGAAATGCTAATGCCTTCCAGTGATAGGATGTATTTTTTATGTTTTTCCTATCTCTTTAGATCCAATCCAACAACATCCTTGGAACTACATACTTCTGCATTATGTTCCTTTTCCAAATACTCTACTTTGCAATCATATTACAGCCTTGTTGTGCATTTGTGAAGTCCATAAAATTAGTGTATGTAATTTTAGACAAGGAAATGAGGAACATAGAATTATAGCATGGTTTTGAATTCAATCTTACAAAAAATAAGGGTAACCTCATTTGGCTACTAGAGTCACACATTCCAATTAGGAATCAAATCTAAATTGTAGTGGATAATGATGTTTCAATTACACTTGTATGAAATGATGATAAGGTTTCTCACATCCAATAAGTGTAATCTTAAATTTATGAACTATTGTTGCTCTATCTACTCCTATATAATAAGAGAGAGGACAATGTGTGATATTCACAATGTGTTTCAAGTGCTCCATTTCATGAGCTCATTTCTATATCAATATTTCCCAAGCTACAGACAACTAAAAGAAAATTGAAAAAATTCCATGGACATAAAAAAACTATCGTTGCATACACTGTGTGTTATTCATGATGTGTTTCAAGTGCTCCATTTTGTGAGGTTGTTTCTATATCAATATTTATTGAGCTACATACAACTAAAATAAAAGTGAACAAATTCCATGGACATAAAAAACTATTGTTTCATACAGTCACTGACTGCTTCTCTCATTTGATGGTGTTATAGGACGTACAAGAAAACATGTATTTGTCAGATATATCTTCATCAAGTGAGGGAAATTCAAGTACAATAGAGGAAAGTGAGACATCTAGTAGTTCTAAAAGGCGAATATCAACTAGAGGTGAGAATATAAAAAGAAAATTGCATAGATGCATGGAATAATTTCTTTCTAAAGGGAGGTCATGTTATTATGATGATGAGAGCATAGATGACATCGAGGTTCCCTTGAGGTACAAAAATATAGTGAAACGATGGGTACCCAAGGATCTTCTTGAAATGAAGACTAGTTTTTGTGTAAATGAAAGGATATGCTAGATTGCTCCATCGTCATTACATGGTTTGGGGATATTTTCCATGGATCGCATAAAGGTATGGTATGATGGATTAACTAAATTGATGGAGTATGTCAGACCTTTTTATATCTACAAAGATTGGATACAAATAGTCCAATATAGAAAAAGTATGTGAAGATATGGCGTGGCTGCAATTTATATACAGTTAAAAGACAATGATCAAAATAAAGGAGCAAATATCTATATTGACGGAAGGCCAAAATAAATGGAGAGTATTGAAGGGTTTATAAACAGTACACGACCCATGACCACAAATAAACAACCCAACTGCATATTTGAGGGGAGTGAAGGAAACCCTATATTCATATGTGCAATAAAATAGATATAGGCATTGCTATTATGGGGGAAGTACATACACTATTTTACCCAGCCTGTATGCAATGACTTATATTTTATGATTTTCATTATGTTCTTTAGTCACTCTTCACTTTGTTGTTTTTAACATTCCATGTTTTTGTCCCATGCATATTCATGAACTAACTTTATTTCCCATACATTTGATTTTATTATATTTTTTCTAATTCTAATATATGTTTGTCCCATGGTGACAGGGGGAAGGAAACAACCTCATAGAAGTCCACAAATCCTCTTGAGGACATGGTTATTGAGGAATACATTTTTTCCTCCACGAACCTAAAGAAAACAATAAGGAATATTGTGAGAAAAACAAACATGGAACTCCATTCTTTGATTCAGATTCAACTGTAGACACAAGAGATAAATGAAAGAATTAATGCCTTGATGGGAAGAATTGAATGCTATGGGGTAAAAAAGATCTTTAATTATCCCATTTTTTAATTTTGGATTTCAATTTATATACACTTATAAGTCCTTCATTAAAAACTCTTTACTTTTACAAGATTTTTTGCAAACTTTTGATCCCCAGGGTGAGCCTATGGAGGTTGGTGTTGGTATCAGTGCCATTGCTACACCGACACAACATAATACGTGTACACCCATTAAGGTCAGTTTTGATGTTGATACTACGCTAGTCACTCAGACTGTCACACCCCCCAAGTTCAATGTTGGTACTACACCCGACGTTGACCAACACATGTCAGAATCTGCAAGGGATGTTGTGGATGCAAAACATGGCATTGCACATTTTGAAGAATTTTTTCCTGGATCTTCCCATGTCACTATCACAGGACCACTACCAGTTACCTTTTTGGTATATAATGAGCTTATACCTATGAAAATAGAGAATAATCCAGGTATTTAAGTTGTGCTTTAATTTTTATGTACAATATATTTGAAATTTACGTACAATGTGTGATTTTTTTAAACTAATGATAATATCATTTTGCAGGAAAATATTAATTTTATAGACACATGGATGACATGCCATTGGATATCTTTGAGACCACCATATGCATAAGGTGGAATTCCCAAAGTTCCAATTTAAAAGATGAATTCATTAAGAAGTTAGTTGGCATGTTCGGTGAGGGTACCTTCAATAAATATGGAATCTCCTCAAAAGAAAGCACACATTTAAAATATCTGTGGGACCAATATAGGGTTCATATGCAAAGGAACCCTAGGTATCAGAATCCTCCAATGATTCCTGAGAGGGAGTGGAAGGCCCTATAGGATGATGCAAAGGAGAAGATGCTCTGAAAATAAGGAAAGACACCACCCGGCTCAGGAAGGTATGAAAACTACTAATAATGTAATTATGATGTTTTATCATCATTGCGACATCTGATTATGTATTTGAAACTTTTCAATACAGGCTCCCAAACACATCCAAAGCCACCAAGGCCATGATAGAAAAATATGGGAAACACAGACTTGGCTTGGGAGGTTACTCGAAATTGGCCTTTCGAATTGTAAGTATAAAAAAATCAATTGCATCCAAATAGTATATTGTTAAAAAATTTAATTTAGTTGCACATAAGAAGCATAAATCATTTTCTTGTGAAAAATTGTAGGGCATGGAGTAAAACGAAGCTCCGACAAAGGAATACCTCCATATTTATTTCACGCACAACTTCAAGTTCGTGGTTTAACGCAAAACAATCTTGGGGGAAACACAATCTTCCAACACTCAAACCGACACTCAGGTAAATAAAATCAAGGAAGATTATTTATAGTTTATTACTTGTACCGTCTATTGATTTTTATTTTCAGTCGTAGAGTAATGTGTTTGTCTATTTTAAGCAAACAATCAATGTAGAAACAAGTGTCCCCACTAGCAAAACACAATATATTAAAAGTGGAGTGATACGCAATGAAGGCGCAGATATGGTCACATCTCAAACAATTTTTCTTCCCTCTACTACTCAATCAGGTAAATATCACTCAATTGCTCTTTTTATTAATGAAATACTTATAATAATAATAACTTTGGATATCAATTTAACATTTATTTCTTATTGCAGTTGATGATCAGCGCCCCCCCCGCTTGCAATATCCTGGATATCATGAGTACACAACCAGGTTGTAAATAAGACATGCAGAGGGAAAAAGAAATGAAGGGGGAGAAGGATCTGACAAAATCCTTTATGAATTGATGTGAAAAAAAAGAAATGATTGTATTATCTATGTAATACAAAACATCATGTACCTTATTCTATAAACATATTTTTGATGATGAATGTTATATGTTAATGAATGAATTCTATGTGTTTCTTTGTGAATATGTTGTTTTGTTTATAGTGTCTATGCATGAATATTAATTTGTTGTTTTCAAGTATTTTCTAGTAGATAGATTGGGTACTGGGGAATTGAGAGTGATGTGAGGGGGAGGGGAAGGGGCCATAAGATATTCCACCTACATGTGGTTGGACCTTTTCAGTAGAGAATAAATGAGGATTTGGGTAATATTAGAGAAATCTTCCCTAAATCCAACAGAGCAACAACAACGAAGTCAATGTTGAATTTGTTGTTGCTCCGTCAAAATGAGGGAGATTTTCTCCAAGTTTAGACTACTCCAATAAATTATTCTCTAAACCAAGAGGATCTCATTCAGGTATTCATGCAATCAAGTCTTTTTTATTATTATTTAGTCATAAAAATGTTTGTTAATTTATTTTATTAATTTGTTGATTCTTTGAGTGTTAGTTATATTCGTATAACATATAATGGAGGAGATCTATTGGAGCAGCATTAAATGAATATCATATGAGGACAACCATAAAATATCTAGGTATTTGAGTTGTTATTTCATTTCTAATTTCAATTTATTTGTATGATTGATAATTAATTTATCCATAAGGTACTGCGAAAAAAGGGAAGGGTGCTCATTATATGAATTGGTTGGATTCAATGTTCCTTTGCTCATTATATGAGACTTTTTAGTGGGTTTGTTTTTTTATTCACTCTTGGTACTATGTATTCTCTTCAATGCTAAATTTTTGAAGAAAAAAATCAAAATGAACTATGTCTTCAAAACACATAATTCTTCTCTCACCCATGCTTTCAACACTCGATTTAATTTAACTAAAATTTCCACCCCACCTTCAAGAGAAAACAACACCAAACTTTTCCTTCCAAATAAACTTTTTCAAATACCTCTGCCACTAGATCTAACTTGTGTTGCACTTATTCATTCTTGAATTAAATGATGGTGTATTACTCATTATATTTATAAACAAATGTTCAAGTGTATCTTCCATAGTTTGGCTTTAATTTACAAAGTCTTTCCTACATGTCATTCACTCTTCATGAAAACACACCATATTGGAAATAAAATCCTTTCAACATAGTATTATATCATTGTGCATACAACTCTTAGTTGTTTTTCTACTTAGTTCCCTTCTAACATAGGTAGGGAATCTGCTCCCTAATTCTTGTTATCTAATGGTTTTGATGGAGGATTGGGTGGTGTAATGAGAGACCTTGGATTTCAGGTTAAGAGAAAGCACACAATGGTGGAAGCAACACAATTATACATGTAAGGAAGAAGGTGTTATAAGTGGTAGTATTTTGTTTATTGGTCCTTCACTCATGATCAATGCAATCTAAACCATATGGGGAGGTTCTATGCTTTGATTTATAATGAATTAATCTTACAATCATACCATCCTTCATCTTAATAGGATATGCCATTTCTATTTTCAAATCCCTCGAACTTGGCAACTTTCTTGGGCTCCATTTCTAAAAACCTTAGCCTATTTATGAATAAGACAAAAACAAAACATAAAGGAAAATGCTTGCAAATTTGAAATATAGATGTTTCCATTACATATTCCAGATACAAATGTTTCCAAACTTATTCCATATACAACCATTTCTTACTGAAACCTACACAACCAAAAATTAATTTATGAACCATTTCTAAACACCTTAGACAATTTTGAACTATTAAATTGCATTTGTGCCTAATGGAAAATATGACATAGAATTGTAGTAATTGTAAAGACTTTTGACACAATGCAAGTCAAGAAATTAATGTCAATGTTCCTTAAGTTGTTGACATGGTAAAAAATTACCATAGGAAAAAATGGATTTCTTGATGGCTATTCTTAGGATGAAGGGAATACTTTGAAATTATCATTGGTATTCTTAACTCTTGTACCTTCACTTCACATCAATAGATCAAATCATCCTTGCTTCATAGTTTCTATCCTTTTAGAAGCTCATATTGACTTACAAAAAGGGTGCTTTCATGAAGATATATTGAGTGCTTCTTTCAAGTATAATTGTTGTTCATTGTTCTCTATCTTTCAAAGACAAATCTTGTTTCTTTCCGTCATGTAAATGAGACATATCAGACCTATTATGTTATGTACCAATGCTAGTAGTCTATGTATGATGAGGTATATTTCTCTCTAAGATACATTATGAATTTATTTGAATGTTGGAAGAGTGTTGGTAGATATTTCTTGTTCATTAGGTAAGGTCAAATTTGCTTTTTTTCGTTATTTTCATTGGAAGAGGGTCCAATTCCTTGGGATTTGTTACATTATTCTTCTTAATGTTACATGTTTAATATCATTTCATTTTAGATTGTTGGTTTTTATGACAAGGACGTACTCTTATTAGCCAAAACATTTCACTTTGAGAGGGACTTTGGAGGGTCAAATGCATGGTCATTTTTGGTGGCAATGCTGGTATGTTCTCCTTGCTAGTGCTTTCATTGCCAATTACTCCTAGCTATTATTTAGTTAGCTACATTTATATTACATTGTTACATTGTAGTTTAGTTGCATTGAATTTAATCCCATGGAAAACCTAAATTATAATAGTCGAAGTCACAAACTAGGGGGATTGCCTCAAATAATGAAGTTCTAATTGGGTGTTTTTTCCTAGTGAGCCTTTGAGGTTGACAAGGGACATTTTTTTGTGTTAAAATTTTGGCACTAGGAGGGTTGAAATTATTTCATTACATGCACTAAAAACTCACTACTATTTTGTGTCTACCTGGACCAAGATTGTTACTTGACCTTCTAAGAAAGACAATTGTTTTTTTACCAAAAGTTAATAATGAATGGATTACCATTACATTTGATCATATTATAAATTTTGGATCTAAATTCTAGTTAATTAACATTTTTCAAAAATATCTTCTCTACAGGTTGTTCTCTTTCACTCCCGAAGGAGAAGTACGTGATTCGTATAGTGTATTACATATTCAATCAATTCAAGGATATAAGTAGTTTAAATAAGTTTTAGAAAGTGATTATTGCAATTTTCATCATGTAATTGAGTTGTTGCAATAATTGTGCGAAAAAACATAAAGAAGAAAAATATTTTTTATGAGATTTCAATATAAGGTTAAATCAAATGTGTTACTCATTGCACAAAAATCATAGGCCCCCACCATAGTTGGCTTGTGATTTATATCTATGATCTCTTCCCTTCAAAATTGCTTTGTTCATTATGTATAAAGGAATTGGCATTGTAGAGTTGGCATAGAAAGAAGCACACACAATTGAAAATGAGTTGTAGATGTGTCACCTATCTCTAATTTTGTCTCCATATTTTGAAGACTCCATGGTTGAAAAAACAAATTTTCCACTCTTAAGCATAGATGATGAGAGAGAAAATTCATTTGAGAATGTGATCCTCTTTTAATTGTCACAAGAAGAGATAAATAATAGAGTATATGTTGGTCTGCACAATGTTGTTGAGGAAAGTTCATATTGATGAAAAATACAAACTAAAGTCTCTTCCATTCAACATAATAAATTCATTCAAAATAAAGGTGAATAATTTCCTACAATGAGAACTTATGGAAAAATAACTTTAAATATCATTTCACAAAACTCTTCAACAAGAAATCTAATTTATGGTGAATGTGCCACAACGACAATATGTGTGTCATGTTTCAAGTTGTGTGCTATTGTTGCATGTAGTCATATAAATGACTTAGGAAAAGAGAAACATACCATATTTCAAAGAGTTACTATTATTGTATATAAACTCATCAATGAATCAAGAACATGAAGTGGTAGGGTATCCAATTTAAATCCTCTTCAATGAAGAAGAGGAAATAATTTCCACCTTCATAATGTTTGTTGATGACAACTCTTCCCTTGAAAACTATAAAATTAAACAATGTAGATTAAACAACTTTGATGTTGAGAGTTTTTACTAAATGAGTGGTGAAACCTTTGTAGGAGAAGAGAATACTAGAAATATAAAAATTGGTCACTCAAGGTGAAATCCATTTAAACATGAAGGTGATTATAAATCCAAATATTAACATTGAAGCAAAATAAATTTCTTTTGAAGGCATTTTCAAATTCAAAAATTTTGTTATGGTTGCATCATGGATGGAATCTTTCCTCAAAAAAGGATTATTGCAAAACAATAATTATCATTGGTTTCTTTCATTCATCATCAAAATAAATTCATTTTCTCACTTTCCCATGTTGCATTTCATCTTTTTTTGCAATTTGTAGCAACCAAATTATGGCTTCATGTGTCTGTGCACTTGGTAATGTTGTTAATCGTTTATTTAAATTCATTTTCATGTTTATGAATACATGTCATGTATTTATAATTTCTGTATATCACACTTTATATTCTATTTGCATCTGCATGTTCCTCCACAGTGTGAGTTCTCTATGTAGGGTTTTTATGACTGTCATGATTATAAGCATATGTTTTTGTTGTGTTTTTATTGTATTATAAGATTTTGTGTTATTAATGTCTTATATGCTGATAATATTTTGTCTAAACCCCAAGTAAAGAGGGAATCAAGTTTCATTTGTGAATTAATATATTTATTATTATTATTATTCACTTGTTCATTGGATTACTGACGATTGTACAATCCCTCTGACAGAGGTGTTGTATCTCCAACACTTACGTTTGTCAGATATCACTTTCAGATATTCAACAAACATAAGTGTGGAGATATAGCACCCCTGTCAGAGTGATTGTACACGCATTGGTAAGACGACGACGGTCCCCCATGAAGGTGTAGAAATTTCAATACAAATTAAGTATTTCATGTGATTCTCCTGATCTAACAATTTATATGTTACTGTTAAATACAGAATCGCTTCTACTAATATTCTTGCGGAAATTAAACCATGAACACAAAGTGAAATATCAAGAACACATAACACAGAAGTTTTTCTGCGAAAGTGTAAAGCTAAAAACCCCACTATCATATATTATGTATATCATGGATCATGAAACAATCTCATACAAAACTCTAATCCAAGAGCTCTTGGTACAATACAATCGTCTCACACTTTCATACAAAAATTCAACAAATACATGTCCCAATTCTCTGTGTCCAGATAGCCTACCTCCTCTACACAATCTTTGCAATTAGAATTCTCACAACATGAATTCAATTTCCTAGTTTGCACATGATCATAAGCATATCCACTGCATGTGTGATTGCATGAGTTCACTTCACTCAAATCAAAACTGATAGTCAGATTGTTCCTTTCCCCTGTTATCTCAACTAGGTCTCCACTGGATCTGACATGCATGTAGTTAACCATGGCGCATCTTCAGTTGCATGTGAGTTCATTGATGTTGAATTAATTAATAATTAATTCACTAAACTCTCACTAGTGAAAGTTTAGTTACAACTAGTACAACTAAGCTTAACTCACTTAACTACACTTATAATTCTGTTACAACTTCAAGTCACCTCCATGTCTTACCGGCCAACCTTTGAACTTGAATTTACCATAGTTAACTGATTTTCCATTTCAGTTAATTATTTCAAGTAATTATGAGATAACATATTAATATTTATTGTCCAATTTATTTAAGGGAAAAGTAAATTAGACACATGTTTCTTGTTGACTTTTCAACACTCCCTCTCAACAAGAAAGGAATTATCCTTCACCCCAATCCTGTCTCTATGATATTCAAATTTTCTCCTGGTGAGTGCCTTCGTCAGAATGGTTGCATCTTGATCTTT
>ML796841.1:149617-161015 GCA_009831015.1 Picea engelmannii
CCGTTAAACTCGTCAGGGTGGTCCATACCAAACGGCTTGGGTTATTTAGACAACCCCGGACCGGTTCCACTCTCCCAGTTGACGGATGGACTGTTTCGCCCGTCAACACCCACAAATATCCCAACTTCAACAGTCGGTTCCAACTTCTTCCTGGCATCCTTGTTCACATGCACAAAAACAAATGAGCCAAAAATTTTAAAATGAGAAACATCAGGTTTCTTACCAGTGAAAGCTTCTCCAGGTGTACTCATGCCAAGTATTCTATGAGGACAATGGTTTTGCACATAAACCACGGTATTGCATGCTTCTTCCCACAAATGAATTGGTAGGCCCTGATCATGCAACATCGCTCATGCAACACCCACGATTGTTATATTCTTTCTCTTTGTGACCCCATTTTACTGTGGGTTATGAGGCACTATGAGTTCTCTTCGAATTCCTTCTCTGTTGCATAAGTCGTTGAATTCATTAGAGATGTATTCTCCACCATTATCACTCCTTAGAGCCTTCACTTGTTTCCCTGACTCTTTCTCCACCAATGCTTTAAACTCAAATAACTTTGAGAATGTTTGATCCTTCTTCTGCATGAAGAATATCTAGCATTTACGAGAAAAGTCATCAACAAAAATAACATAATACCTATGTTTTGTTGTTGAAGCAACCAAGAATGGTCCACACACGTCTGTGTGAATTCTCTCCAGGATCACCGAAGCATGGTTCTCCTTTTCATGAAAGGTGGACTTTACATACCTCCCCAGGGTGCACCCCTTGCACTGATCTAACTGAGAAAGTGTTCCCCTTGGAAGTCCAGTAGATATTTGATGCATGATCTTCAAGGCTCCATGATGAATATGGCCCAATCGCCTGTGCCATAATTCTCCCTCATCCCAGCTCACCACTTTTTCTTCCTTGCCCACTATGGCACCGCAACCATCTACATCTATCATGTAGAGATTCTTAACTCAAATCCCTATCTTCTTGACTTGACCCATTGCTTTATGTCGCAGGTAGGCTTTTCCACCACTAAAAGTAACATCGTAACCTTTGTCGTCCAACATTGCGACTGAGACTAGGTTTTTCTTCAGACCTGGAACATGCATAACATTTTTCAATTGAAATGGTTGAACTGACTCCCTCTAAAAGGTAATGGTACCAATACCAGTCACACTGTATCGTCCATCTCTATATACATTCTGAGATCTTTCTTCTCCAAGTCACTGAAAGACTCTTTATTTCCCGTCATGTGGAAGGAAGCGCCACTATCCATATACCACACTGATCCCGATGCACTTGATGCCATGCATGTGATCAAAGAGAATTCAAGTTCAAATTGTGAGACAAGAGCCTCACCAGTTGTAGCTCCAACAAATGTCTTTTTCTTCCTCTTCTACGGACAGTTAGTAGCGAGATGCCAATGTTCATGATAGTGAAAACACTTCACTTTGGACAAATCCAACTTCTTGACTTTAGACTCGGATTTTGAATGGAATTTCTTCCCTTTTCCTTTCCTTGCCTTGGAAATCAAAGCACAATTATCTTCATCATCACGCTTTGATGAAGATCCATCTCTGGTGTTCTACTTGAACTCCTCTTGCACTAGATCCGACCATAGTCGTTTCTAATCTGGCAATTTTTCCCTTCCATTAACAGAGTCTTGATAACTGTGCCAACTCTTGGGAATTCCTAGGAGAGCCAATCTCACCAAATCATCAGCAGCGACTGTTATTCCCACACTTCCAAGCTCATCTTGACATTGGACAAACTTCGTGATATATTTTGGAATGGATTTTCCCTTCTCCATCTTGATCTTCCTGAGTTTATCTTTGAGCGCCAATTTCCTATGTTCGTTGTTGTTTTAGAACAGATCCATCAAAACCTTCCACATTGCATGTGGTGTGTCTTTCCCATGGAGACTTGAGACAATGTGGTCTCGTACTCTCTCTAACAAAATCATCCTCGCCTTTGCCACTTTCTTTTTCCATGCATCAAGTTTTGCAGTGTCTGTAGCAACTGGATTATGAACATCTCTGTCAATGAAATCCTTCAAGCCATTGTCTTCGAGTACTACATCCATCATGTCCTTTCAAGAAATGTAGTTTGAGCTACCCTTGAGTGCATACTCCAACCTCAAACCATTGAAAGCCATTTCGATCTTGAATCAATTGTAGCACCAAGAAAGTCCTTCTGAAAATTTGAATTTTATCCAACCACAAACTCAACTGCTACAATCTGTCTTGCCCTGGGAGGTTCATACCTGACCAGTTACAAGCCTGAGGGAAGTTCGCACCTCACCTGTGTATAGACTACGAACTTTTTGAGGGAGTTCTCACTGTAATGCATAGTGGGGTGAGGGAGGTTCACACCTCTCCTTTGAGCAACCTATGAGAATCCTAAGGGAGGTCCGCACCTCTCCTTTGAATAGGGAGTGAGAATTTTTGCTCTCAGAAATATGCATAGTTTTCAGTACTAAGGTTCATACCCTGCTAGAGACAGGACCTGCGAAAATACTATTATTTTCGCACCTCACTTCCGTGGATCTGTGGCTCTGATACCATGTAGAAATTTCAATACAAATTAAGTATTTCCTGTGATTCTCTTGATCTAACAATTTATATGCCACTGTTAAATACATAATCACTTCTACTAATATTCTTGCAGAAATTAAACCACGAACACAAAGTGAAATATCAAGAACACATAACACAAAAGTTTTTTCAGGAAAGCGTAAATATAAAAACCCCACTATCATATATTATGTATATCATGGATCATGAAACAATATCATACAAAACTCTAATCCAAGAGCTCTCAGTACAATACAATCGTCTCACACTGTCATACAAAAATTCAACAAATACATGTGCCAATTCTCTGTGTCCAGACAACCTGCCTCCTCTGCACAATCTCTGCAATTAGAATTCTCACAACATGAATTCAAGTTCCTAGTTTGCACATTCTCATAAGCATATCCATTGCATGTGTGATTCCATGAGTGCACTTCACTCAAATCACAACTGATAGACAAACTGTCCCTTTCACTTGTTATCTCAACTAGGTCTCCACTGGATCTGACATGCATGTAGTTAACCGTGGCGAATCTTCAGTTGCATGTGAGTTCACTGATTTTGAATTAATTAATAATTAATTCACTGAACTCTCACTAGTGCAAGTTTAGTTACAACTAGTACAACTGAGCTTAACTCACTTAACTACACTTATAATTCTGTTTCAACTTCAAGTCACCTCCATGTCTTACCAACCAACCTTTGAACTCGAATTTTCCATAGTTAATTGATTTTCCATTTCAGTTAATTATTTCAATTAATTATGAGATAATAGATTGATGTTTATTGTCCAATTTATTTAAGGAAAAAGTAAATTAGACACATGTTTCTTGTTGACTTTTCAACAGAAGGGGCATCGTATATCTATCGAAACGTAAGTGTCAGAGATACAACACCTCCGTTGGAGGGAATGTAGAAGCATTGATACTCTGACGATGGTTCCACATGAAGGGGCGTCAGATATCCAATGACACGTAAGTTTTGGAGATACAACATCTCCATCAGAGGGAGTGCATAAGCATTAGAGTCTTGTGTTTTTGACGCATAGGCATTGGAAGAAATGATGATTTTGGACTTTTTTCTGGACTACGTCGGTTGAACGCCTGATGTAGTTGTCTCGGATATCTGACACCCAATGTTTCATCAGATTATCCAACAAAATTTCACCGATGAAACAATTATCCATGTTTTTTCGGATTGTCGAACCGCGTTATCACATTGTTGTTATGGTCTGTTGTTGTGTTATTATTTATTTCAGATCTACATGTGTATATGGATGTTATTCTTCTTCTATAATTCTTCCTCTTTCTTTAAGCTTCCTAATTGGTTAATCAACACATGCTTAATAACTCAACCATAGTCGTGTAAAATATATTTTCAGATCAAGTGGTATCAGAGCTAGTTGACGTTTGGATTTGAGTTTTGCATGTTAACCTGGGAAAAACTACTTTGTGGTGAAGGTGAGATTTTTTAATAGAATTCATTGATTGGATTGAGAAAAAGAACTTCTCAAAGAGAGAGGATGGCATCGAAAGAGGGACTTTCTCAGGATGAGAAAGAATTTCAAAAAACATTCTTTGTTGTGTCAGAGATGATGAAGGTTTTGTACGAGGATTACTTGGAACAAAAGAGACTAGTTCTTGGTGAATATTCAAAGGGAAAAAGTGAATAAGGAGAGGATTCTCCTCAGATTCCTCCTTCACCTCCCTCACCACCTCCTTCTTCTCCTTCTTCTTCAAGTCCAAGTTATACATCCAATGAAAAGAAACATGTTCATAAACAT
Source organism: Picea engelmannii (assembly GCA_009831015.1). Lineage (NCBI taxonomy): Eukaryota > Viridiplantae > Streptophyta > Pinopsida > Pinales > Pinaceae > Picea > Picea engelmannii. The sequence goes on from ML796841.1 coordinate 153,965, forward strand.
AAGAATGAAATGCCTTTATTAAAACTTGATGTTAAATTTGAATTACCCATGTATGATAGTGAAGTTAATGCAGAGAGACTTGAGAATTGGGTTAGACAGATGGAGGTTTATTGCAGTGTGCAACAGATCAAGGATGAGGCCACACAAATAAGTTGGCATCATTGAGACTTGCAAGCACAACACTCATCTCGTGGCAAAGCAAGTTGCAAAATGGCACGCAACAAGTGGGTAATGTATTTCCATCATGGAAAAGTTTCATTTCTACACTTAGAAAGAAATTATATCCTTTGGGTTCTAAAGAGAAATCATTAAATGAATGACAAGATTTAAAACTAAGAAAAGGACAAACAGTGCAAGAATACATGGATGGCTTTCGTAAAATGGCATCAATGTTAGATATTCCTTTACATACCCAATAAACTCTTATGAAGTATATAGGAGGTTTACCTGCACATATTTGAAATATTGTATTCATGTTTGGACCAACTAATCTTGATGAGGTTTCTGTTCAAGCGACATACATTGAATCAGGTAAAACAAGTGTTGGCGTATCAGGGGAATCATCTTCAAGGAAAGAGGACAAAGGGAAGTGGCATGGAAAGAAGTCAAATTCAGTGGCAAGAAAGGAAGAGAAGCCCTCTTGCGAGCATTTCAAGAAAGAGTGGCATGATGAGGACCATTGTTGGCAATTTCATCCCAAGAAGAGGCCAAAGTGGTTCAAGGAAAAGAAAGGGAGGCAAACAGTTGCAACAACAACATGACCGACAGACTTGGGATCGGATTCAGGTGATGAATCAAAGGTCTCATTGGTTGGTATGACAGGTAAAATTGTTGAACGAATTGATTGTAGAAGTAACTTGTTTCACATTAGGGTCATAATGTGACACACTAAGGTCAACACATTGACAAATAATGGATCTCAATCAAACTTAATTTCTGAGGAATTGGTTAAAAAATTGGGATTAAAAACAAAGATGCATTATAAGCCCTACACACTTAAATGGATAAGAAACAATCATCAAATGCACATGCCAAAGAAGTGCACATTAAAATTTGCAATTTCATCTAAGTATGTGGATGAGGTAACATGTGATGTGGTGCCACTAAGTGAATGTGGAATGGTCTTAGGTAGTCCATACGTATATGACCGTAAAGCAATATTCTACAAGGAAAAGAATCAATAGCATTTAACCAAAGAAGGTCAAGAATATGTAGTTCATGCTCATCATGTAAAGGCAAATAAAAATCTTCAAACTATGGAACAATTAAAGAAGGAATTTCAAGCAAGCAACAAACCTATAATTGTTTCAAATCAAGTAATCAATATTAAGCAAGAACATGAGATGATTGTAGAATGGAAAATAAATCACAGTTTGCTTCAAGACGAGTTTTTGTCGTGCAAATATTAAAAACATATAAGCTCATTTGTAGTCATATTTTTTATGCTATCATTAGTAATTCTGTCTACATGGATGATAGTAGCTTTAATAAGATGTGAGAGGGTTCAAATGGCTAACAATATGTTGTCAGTTATCATGATTGTGTTACAATTGATCTTGATGAGACAAGTGCACAGGACAGAGTTCAAAGACAGAGAGAAAGTTGGGTGGCCTATCCTGAGCTTGATGACTATTCAATAACCATTTGGAGACCAAAAGGTCCTTTAGTGGGGAGGTGTGATCCATATTTGGATCCAAGAGCTTGATGTGGCTCAGAAAGGTCTAAAAATCAAATTTATCATAATGGCTTCAAAACGAATGTGTGTGTAGGCCTCGTCGATACAAACCCTACACAACTTGAACGGGCTCAAACGAACATTGTATGCTCCTAATATTGCGTTCTGTTCATTTCGCCAAACAGGGGAAAAGTCAACCAGGTCAAAGTCAACGATGGCGTTAGCATGTACGACAGGAGATGTCAGCATGCGTCGGGGTGATGTTAGAATGATGACATGATGATGTCATCATGCTGACATGGCATCACCAGGAGGTGACACATGTCACTCATTTTCGTCATTTTCAGGATGAGTTGGCACTGTACAGATTTGACACGTGTCACCATTCGGATGACACGTGGTATTCCATACAGTGACATTCCGCTACGATAGATGGACATGTGGTATAGAGAATATAACTAGGTAGGTGATTGGGCATACAGAATGACACATGGCAGGGTGACTGGTGTACAAATAGGTGGCAGGATGATTGGGCATACGGTTTGACAATGTGGTCCAATCCTGGGTCACCACGTGGCCCAATCAGGTGGTTCCACGTGGCACCCTATGGATTCCCAATGAAAACTAGGTAAACATTTGTTATGTTAGGAGGTTCAAACCTCCAACCTTGTCGAACGTCAATGACTTAACAACCAAGCGTTAACCATACAGGCTATAGGTGTTGCTTGGTGGAGAGTTGGCGTGCTATTCATTTATGTTGACAATCGAGGAGTATGGGGGGTTAGCACCAGTCAGCGGGGGCTATCCCCGACTGAACGGGGGCTAAATACAAGGATATATGGTGCATGGAGCATGTAACCCACGGTCATATGGCCTGTAATAAGACCAAGTGTCGAGATCTTGGGGGCCAGCGCCAGGATAAGGGAGCCAGTGCATGGTGCCTAGCCCCATGGATACCCTTCATACAATCGGGCGCTCACAAAAAGGGGGCTACACCCAATATTTTTTCCCAAGTGGGTTTAAACTTTATAATATGAATTTTAATTGATTTTATAGGCATATTTTGGAGATTTTGGCTAATATTCAGAGATATTGGGCCTTTTTTGAGGCCATATATTAAGAGGAAGTTGGGAGATGGTTACCAACTTCATATCTATTTAAACCAGGCCTTCTTGAGGCCATGGGAGGAGATTCATAGTAGGTTTATGATGAATATTTTCCAAGCCAAAGCCATTTTTATGCAGGGAAGTTGTTGAGGAGCACACTTTTGCGGGCCATTTCTGGGAGCTTTGTTCATCCGATTTGAGTGTTGTTTCTTCTGTTGGGTTCTTGATATCTTTTATAACAAGACAAGATCAGTTTTGTAACCTTTTGGAACTACTATGATGTACGTATTGATATTTGAACATAAATAATAAATCCTCACCCATTGAGACAAAGGCCCAGAGACATAGGCGAGATTGTCAAACTTCGTTATCACATTGGTGTTATGGTTTGTTGATTTGTTATGATTTATTTCAGATTTTCATATGTGTATATGGATATTATGATTCTTCTATAATTATTCCTCTTTCTTTAAGCTTCCTAATTGGTTAATCAACACATGCTTAATAACTCAACCATAGTCATGTAAAAGATCTTTTTGGATCACGTTCTCTCCTACATGTTAGGTATCTCGAAGGTTAAGGTGGTTGAAAAAACGCTTACAGTTCAGGAAGCTATTATCCATGACCTCAAAGATAATTTGGTCATGGCTCAGAATCGCATGAAGCAACAAGATGATCAAGGTCACTCAGAACAAAATTTATTGAAGGAGATCAGGTATTTCTTCGAATGCAACCTTATAAACAAACTTCACTCAAGTCCAAACATTATCAGAAACTGGCGCGCAAATTTTATGGTCCTTATATAGTTCTCAAACGCGTCGGACAGGTGGCCTATCAGTTAACTTTTCCTAGTTCTTCTAAGATCCATCTTGTTTTTCATGTCTCCCGCTTAAATAAGGTGATTGGAACTAAGTGCCAAAATCAAACCAACCTTCCCAAGTTGGTTGAAGAAGGATCCATCTGGTTGCAACCACAAGCATTTTTGGACCAGCGTGAGAATCATCCTCGTCAATGCATGATCAAGGAAGTGTTAGTCCAGTAAAAAGATACAAATCCAACAGATGCCACCTGGGAGCCAAATAACATTCTACAACAGTTTCTTCATCTCAAGCCTTGAGGACAAGGATGATTTTAAGGGAGAGGGAATGTTAGGGACCTAACCTACCTAACCCCTCAAGTGGGTAGAATAATATATTTCCATGTAATAAAGGTCAGTATGAATAAGGCCTGGAAACAAGGAGGAATAAGTCAAATGTAAGAAGACCTAATAGAAGCCTTTGCTTCTAGAAGGTGTTAGAAAATTGGCTTAGGTTGATGGATTGTTGGTTTTCATTGATGTCAACCATTGGAGAGTGATATTGTATATTGATGTCAACCCTTGGAGAAAGTTCGGTAGAAAATTTTGGTAGCACAAAGATTTGGTTAATGGACCCAAGGTTTTTTCATGTATAATGGTATGAGTTTTAATATATTTCAAGGTAAAAATATTGTATATGAATAGTACATGACATTCCATTTCTGGTGGTATGTGAAACGTCACATAACTCCTCACGGTTAGAGAGTTATGGCCATGAGAAGTTGGAGAACCCAAGTTTGGGTAATGGACCCAAGTTTGTTTGATGGATAATGGTACGAGTTTTGATATATTTGTAGGAAAGACTATTATGGATGGATAGTACATGTCATTCCATTTCCAGTGGTATGTGAAATGTCACATAAATTCTCACGGTTATATATTTATGGCCATGTGAAGTTGGAGAATCCTCATGAGTCATCTAGAAGCCCCAAAAGGTCAAAGTAGTCAAAGTGGTTTAAGAGATTTTAGAAGGTAAATAATAAAGTGAAGTGATGAGTGTACTACAAGTCAAAGTGAATACAAACTAAATTATTTAAATAATAAATTTAATGGAGAAACTACTAAGTTACAAATGGTTAGAAGTGGGTTAACCCTAAAATAAGGAAAGTCTGTTAAGATGGTTAAAAGGTAACCCCTTGAGGAAGCTACATGAAAGTATAAATAAGAGGCAAGGCTCTCTCATTTTAATCACACTTGAGCATATTGAATATCTACAAGTGACTGAGGTAACCAAAGGATATCTAAGATTAATTTCAGAGAGAAGGTGAAGTAAAGAAGGCTGAAATTCAAGGGAGGATAAAAATTTTTGATGATGCTTTCTAAGGTATGTTATTTACAGGTCATCTCACCATTTTTGCAATAAAAAAATTTCTAGAATTATTCAGACCGTGAAATTGGGAGGTTGTTGAGGAAACATATCCAAGTATTTTTGGTACAAATTTCATCTTGTGGGTTGTTGTAGTTTTGGAGTTACACTCCGTGGAAAATAGGGTTTGTGGCTAGTCCTAAAACTAGTCTAAAACAAGTGTTTTGGGTAAAAATGTCATAACTTATTCATAACAGATTCAAATTCAGTAATACCAAATGTGTTGGTTAGAGTACAGTCTTTAGTATTTAGTGTAAAAGTTTCAGATCCATACAACAAATATTCCATGCAGGGAAATCTCTACAAGTTCACTCTCTAGAAAAAGAGAGAATTCAACAAGGTATGCCATTTTTGCTATAACTCCTTTTCCGAGAGACTCCAAGTAGTGACACATGGATGAATTGCATAAAACACATTGAAGAACATTGTGTACTATTTTTAGATCTTTATTCATTATAAGTACATAGTTTTGATTATTTCAAGTTAGGATTGTTGACTAATCCAAAACTAGTCATGTGAGACTAAAGTAAAGTTTGATGAAAATTCTAGTCTCTTGTTGTTAAAGTTAAGGAAGGTTTGCAGGTATGTGATCATATACACCAGGTCTATTACAGAGTTACGAGTCATATTTGTATGATGAAATTGATGAGGGATTTTGGTTGAGGTACATGTTGGGTACATGGTTGAGACAAGTAGTTGATGAGATGGCACATACATGATGTGTATAGTTGATGATGTTGGTACATATTGATGAGCAGTTGATATATGATGCTTCTATTAATGTTGTCCCAAAAATGAGTTTTAATATATATTTGTTTCCCTTCGACTAAGATTTCTCACCCCTCAATGAGATTGGGTGAAGTTAGTGCACACCCCGAGACATAGACTAACATCATATTCATACCCCAAAATAACCATGTAGCATGCTCACTTGGAGGCTTACCTAAATTTGAACTTTCAACCAACAACTAGGTAGCACTCATCCTTATCTAATATGTCTATTATTTGGGTTTTTAGTAAAATATATTATACATGTTATGGTGCAAGGATCAAATTTGAAGCTTTTATTTTCATTCAAGGCCCCTTTAATCCTTAATAGAAGGAATTCATATTATCTCCCCTGCAAAAGAATTTAAAATAAAAAGTAAATTGTTAACCAAATAGTGAAGATCATTCCATGTGTTTGCAAATGAAGAGAAATCACTCTTATAACATGTGAATATTATCTAATTCTTAGGAATCAAGACATGGAATTCAAGAGGAAAAATTGTTCTAAATTTTAAAGTGATATAATAAATTATTGATTCATGAAAGTCTTGGTAGTTGGAAAGTGGTGTTCATATGGTTAATTCATGTTTGAATCTCTTTACCTTCGCTTTCCACAATGTTTACACCACAAAGTTGTTTCTAAAAATGTTCATAAATCTATTGAAAATCTAGTGTGAAAAGTGTTCAAAAGTATTTATTGATGTTTAGAATAGGTTTAAGTTTGTTTTCTTTAAAACATAGTAATAAGTTAACAAGTTAATAATAAATATAAACATTTTTATTGTTATATATGTATATAGATATTAGTTTATCAAATATGTTAGGTTAATACGTTAACAAGTTAATTATATATATATATATATATATATATATATATTAGTTTATCAAATATGTTAGGTTGTTGTAGATGAATCCCCTTGCAGCAAGTGGATTCCCTCTTGGTCTCTAGACTCCTAAAGCCAAGACCGAAAGTGCTTAACATGGACGATGGCTTCCTTTTAGATCTAATCAAGCTAATGAATGAAAGAGAGGGAGAAAGATAAGTACCTTATAAGCGACATTTGTCCCTGCAAAGTCCAGGCTGAGCTTCGATCTTGAGCTCCCTAATAGGTCCTGCAAAAAAAAAAAGGTACAAAAGACTTCCTACTCTACTGAGATTAGCTCAATCATAGATCCATCTACTGCAGACAAACTCATATGGAACAAGCACAAGTTTGAAAGAAACATGCCAAGCATTGATTATATTAATGAGAACAAGTAAAAGTACTTACAATCCTTTG